>JAGKTI010028038.1:0-13072 GCA_018397915.1 Birgus latro | reverse complement strand
GTGGCCACCCCGTTCGGGATTGAGGCGTCTGGCAATAGATAGATAGAGATAGAACCAGGCTCTTAAAAAAAAAAAAAAGTATACTGTATAATGTATAAGTGTTTTATTCAGGAATAAATATATTACTGTAAGCTGAAGGTTAGATGACAGATACTTATCCAAGCAACCTTTAAAGGTTAGTACTGTATTACAATTTACTACACTGGAGGGTAATTTGTTCCATATATTTACAACTCTATTACAGAAGATATGCTTAGCTTCATGCAACTGGAATCATTTGCCAATTATTTTACGCCCATTCCCTCTAGTATAATTCAAGTGATCAACTGTGACGTATTTATCGACAGCCATGTTATCATGTCCTTTGAATATCTGAATACTTGAATTAAATCTCCTTGCAACTTCCATTTAGTTACATTCCTCGTACGGTTTATTTCTCAATCTAGGTACAGTATCATCTTTGTCATCCTTTGCTCTATTCTTTCAAGCTTTTCTATATCCTTTTTATAATATGTGACCAAAACTGAAAGCAATACTCCAAGTGTGGGCGTACTAACGAATTACAGTATACAAAGTGAGGACGATATTATCGGATTTATGTTCAAATTTACTGGCTTTTTCACAGCTTCTGTACATTGTTTGCTTGTTTTCAAATCATTTGTTATTATAACTCCTAAGTCTTTTTCATGGTTTACCCTATCAAATTGGACATTATTCATGCTATACTTAGCTTTTACATTTTTACTGTCAGTGTTTACCACTTTACAATTATTAATATTGAAATCCATTTGCCAAACTTGGGCCCAGTTAAACAGCTGATAATAAAGATCTCTCTGAACTGCCTGTCACTGCAGTGCTGTATTTGCTCTGTTACCTATTTTAGTATCGTCAGCAAATTTTGAAATTTTACAACATAATACTTCATCAGTATCATTTATTTATGTTAAAAAAAGGATTGGACCTAACACTGAACCCTGCAGCACTCCACTTATAACATTTATCCTGTCTGACTGTTTTCCATTTATTACAACTCTTTGCTATCATCTGATGAGCCAATCTTCTACCCACCAGTGGACACTGCTACTGAAACCATGTGCCTTTAGCTTCTGAAGAAGTCTTTTGTGTGGAACTTTGTCAAAACCCTTTTGAAAATTGAGGTAGACAACATCAACAGATTTAGTGTCATCATACATGTTCAGTATATCACTGAAAAAGTTGGCTGTGTGATGATGGCCCCTTCACCAGGGAAAAGGGAGAGGGTAGTACTGACTCTTTAGATGCAGGACATCCTGGGTAAGATTGATGTGGGATGGTCGACTTGATAGTGATGCCGTTGATTTTATTCTAGCTTACTGTACTGTATCCAGATTTTATTCTGTTTTACCATGATTTTATTCCATTTTACCATTATGTTTTGTTTGCCCACTGCATTTTTAGGTCTGTTTGGCCAGACAGAGTAGTGTTAAACTACAGGAACAAGTGCTGTAGGATGTACTGTAATGGCCTTTTACACCAGCTTTCAAAGTTAGGTTATGTACAAATGGGGGCCAGGGGAGAAGTCCACTATCCAGATGGAGCCACTGCCCGGACAGGCCTTTGGCTCTATTACGTCGGGTAATAGAGGGATTACTGTATACGAGGCACCTAGTAATAGACCAGGCTATGTGCCACTGTGGCCAAATTGGAGCTAAGGCTAACATATTGTTCCCACAACATTCTTTTGTATTGGAGAAGTGAGATGGTTCCAGAATACAGCTAGCAATATGTTCTAAAATAGGGCGAAGCAGCACTAACTTTCACCTGTCTGGGTTGAAGGCGAGATGGGAGCTGTGACATTGCAACACAAGAACGTGGTGCAGTATAGTAAGGAGAATTTCCTACTGAGTAACTCTTACCTGTGGGCCTTAACCCGCCGAGTCCCACCAACGTATGATGCACATCACTACTTTTTTCCGCGGACAGACCCACCGACGTGCATCATACGTCGGGCAGTTGCAAGGCCCATCATTTGCACATTTTTCAAGATTTGCGGGTGACTTTTGGGGATACTGCCTGGCCCCACCTGACCCCCCCTCCCCCCAACACTTGGCAATTCACCTGTTAGCAGTAACCTGGCCAGTAAAGATATGTTGCCCCACGGTTTCTCCAATGACAAAGTTCATGATGAAAGTGATTCCTGAGGTGGAGGACAAAGAAACAAAGAAGCTAGAGGGTGAAATAACCAGAAGTGATGAGGTGGTAATGCAGTAAAGGAAGGTGCCATATGCTGGGGTTTTGGGTGAGTGAACAATGCTTTTATCGCCTATATTATTGTGTGAAAACCGATATAGACCTGAACTACACATAAATTCGTACCAAATAAATAAATAAATACATAATTTAAACAGGCTTGAATTAGTTAACACTTCCATAGTTCGTTTTCTTTAGCCAGGTACCCTGAGAAAGAAGGAAAATGTAAGGCTGACTGACACCTATACCAACATTTATAAGCTCAGGAGGGCGATTTCTCTATGAATTTTCGATGTTTCTCACTAAAAGTGGAGGTTTGAGAAAAAAAAAAAAATGAAAATTGGTCAGGTTCTGAGGGTGTGTTGGGTAAAAAATCGGTCAGGACTGGACAGGTTAAAGAGACAGCATATTGGGAGTCAAGATTTACCAATACAGTATAGTGGGCTGTGGTAAATTTGGAGACAGGAGCAGGGCCGGATATACCTTTAGAAGTACTGTATGGTCAAAATTTCTATCAAGTAACCCTGAACTATGGGCCTCATGGACATACACCAATAATGAATCGAGATCTTAGTATTAAACTGGGATACATGTACCTTCCCGCAATACTCTGGAGTTACCTAATCACAAGCTGAGTTGCATACCATGTGGGTTACGAGAGAGAACTGTGAAATGCCATAAAATTTTCTCTCCCTCAATCTTCCCCTCTCTCTCGCTATGAACAGTGCTATTATTATTAATATTATTATTCTGCAAATGAATTTTTTTTCAATCTTAATCTTGCATTATTAACATTACCATTGTCAGTGTGTTTTATGTTTACAGAACATTGTCTATGTTTTGTTTTTATGTTTACAAAATAGTCTCCTCTGTTACTGTCAAAGTTTTTCGGGTTTGAGTCTTTCCTACATTATTTCTTTACCTTGAACGATTTCTTATTGTTACTACACCAATTATCATTTTTTTTAAAAATGTTTTTGAAGATGTTCGTTTTTTCTGGTGATAAAAAAACACGCTCAAATTCATAGCAACATTATCTTTAATCGATAGTATGACACTCCATTGTGATCATACTGAAGTATTTTTAAAGTCTATTCCACATTTCTGTGGTTAATAACAGTCAAATAACACTTTATCAGAAATTCAGTCCGACCATGGTGGGCAATAATTTGCTTGATCACACAATATCATTTTGAATACTCATATACTGTATAGCACAAGTATGAGGTTATTGAAAGAAAGTACGTATGTTAAGCTACACCTAAACAAAAAATTATCAAGGTAACTCTAGCGGTTATGGAGATAGAACAATTTAAAGGTTGCAAAACTTTGATTGTGTCTTTCTCGTTTTTTTTTTAATTTTTGGCAGATAGCCCAGTATATTACTTACGGCCTCATATACAGTACTGTTTATCCCCCAGAATGCCCAAAATGTTTCTGCAAGGCATGAACACAGCATAATATTTTATTCCTCAGCTATTAGGCCAATTATAGCACACAGTACCTTTATGATGCTGTCATAAAAGTTGTCTTCCAGTGGTAGCACAAAAAAAAAAAAAAAAAAAAAAAGGGCAACCTTGCTTGAGTCAACATTCCACTCCTGTGATGTGGATGCCTATTTCTTGATAATGTTCATGCAAATCCTAGCACAGTTCTTGTTGGTGCATATTGCTGTTAGTGTGTGTGTGCGCGCACACACCTGTTACGTCACGAGTGGTGACATCACCGGAAGGGTCCTGCGGTGTGCAGCCGGGGGCCCGCGCAGTTCGCGGTGTGAGGCAGGTGAGTGTAGTTTGCCTTCTAATACTGGTAGCAGAGCGCAGTTCCGACATAATGGCGTCTTGTTCAACTAGGTGGCCTCCAAAACTTGAAAATAATTCTGCCTATGAGAGTTGGAAGAAGGACATCGACATTTCGTGCGAACTGACGGACTTACCGAAAAGAGTGGTGGTGTCTTCGGAAACTGATGTGGCTGATTTGAAACAAGAGAATGGTGTTCAGACCTTGCTGGAAAAACTAGACAGTTTATTTCTCATGGACAAAGGACGTCGGCAGTTTGCAGCTTTTCATGAATTGTACAACTTCAGAAGAGCCGGTGATACGAACAATCGTAAGTTCGTGGCAGAATTTGAGCATGTTTATTTCAAATTTATGAAGCAGGACAAAGCACTGCCAAATTCTGTGATGGCTTTTATGCTCTTAGCTGGATGCAAACTTTCAGACAGTGACCAACAACTAGTGATGTCCGCGATAACTGAGGTGACATATGAAAATATGAAATCTGCCCTGAATCGTATTTTTGATGGTGAAATTGGAGGGAAGAACGATGCATCAGTGTCTGCCAGGGAGGTGAAGGGTGAACCAGTATTTTGGAGTGACGAAGTTGGGGGTGAGGAAACATTTTATGTTAGAGGTACTCGACGAGGACGGAGAATGATGTGGGATGATGCAGTACATGATCGAGGACGTGGTGGTGGCCGATATTCAACCGTATCTGCTAGGATTCCCCAACGCTCATCCACCAGCAGGAGGCAGAACCCACTTCGGTCTGACGGAAAGGTATCGAGGTGTTTAGTATGTGTCTAGATTTCATTGGGCATGTGACTGTCCGGATGTATACGAAAACGACAGCAGTCGAGAAGAAAATTCTGAAACAGTGCATCTGTCGTTATTTATGGGCTTATGCGGATGATGACGCTAGTAGAGGCAAATTACAGACTCTAGTAGAAGAATCTAAGGGATGTGCTCTTCTAGACACAGGGTGTTCTACAACTGTATGTAGAGTTGAATGGATCAATTGCTATCTAAGTGAGCTCATTGATTACGAACGTAAAGCGATAAGAGAAGAAGTGTCATCCTCAACGCTTACTTTTGCTGATGGTGTCACAGTTTCTTCCCTCAAACGTGTTACTCTCCCCTGCCACATTGGAAATATGCGTGCAACAATCATGACTGATGTGAACTGCAATATTCCCTTGCTCCTAAGTAAACGTTCCATGAAAAAAGCAAAAATGTTGATTACCTTTGGAAGTAACCAGGTCACAATTTGTGGAACTATCAATAATTTGAAGTCCTCATCTTCAGGCCATTACCTGCTTCCAATTTCTTTATGACTAGGTCGTGAATTTTGTGAAACAATCACGCTGGCATCTCTTGGGGGTGATGTAGAAAAAAACGGTTCTGAAGTTTCACAGGCAATTTGGACACCCAACATCGGCAAAACTAATTAAACTGATCACAGATGTGGGAATTAAAAGTTCAGAACTGGAGCGGGCAATCAAGGCGGTATCTGATGCTCGTACAGTCTGTTGCAGATTCAAGAAAGCCAAGCCCCGACCCATAGTCAGTTTGCCCATGGCGTCTAAGTTTAACAAAGCCATAGCCATGGATTTGAAAGCTTGGGGAAGGCATTATTTCTTAGTCCTTATTGATTTGGTGACCAGGTATTGTAATCGCGGAAAGTGTGTGCCCACCATTATCAAAGGAATATTTCGGAGCGGGATTGTTGTGTTTGGCGCACCTGGAAAAATTCTTACAGACAATGGTTGTGAATTCAACAATGCGGAAATGCGAGCATTGGGAGAGGCCATCAATATCAAGATCATGACAACGTCTGCAGAGAGTCCATGGAGCAATGGAGTTTGTGAGCGTCAAAATGCAGTCATTGGTGGATAATGGCTGATAGCCAGTGTGAATTGGATGTGGCCTTGGCATGGGCAGTATCGGCAAGAAATGGTCTCAGGCAGTACTTCTTTGATTTTCCATGGAATGATTATTGCTTCCATGGCTGGGAGCCATCTGAGTGTGCCTTGCGCGTTACGGAGGTTATTCTCTCAGGCATGGAAGCATACATTCCTTTCTCATATCCTCTGACTAATGCAAGAAAGCCTTGGTTTAATCACGCTTGTTCTAATGCTGTCCGCAACAAGGAGAGGGCCTATAAGAGGCACCGGAGCCAACCCACCCCTGAATCACACCTTTTATATATTTCTGCCCGGAATCGTTCTAAGACTGTTCTTCGCTCTGCTAAAAACAATTTCATCCATGCTAAATGTTCCCAACTCTCCAACTCGAATTCTTCTCACTCCTTCTGGCACCTTGCCAAAAATCTTTCCAACAACTTTACCTCATCATCCTTCCCTCCTCTTTTCTACTCTGATGGCTCTATAGCTATTTCTTCTACTGATAAAGCAGATCTCTTTGCTCAGACTTTCTCCTCCAATTCCACCTTAGACGATTCCGGTGCTATTCCTCCATCACTTCCCCCCTCTGACTTCCTATTGTCTGACATTAAAATTTCTTCAGCTGATGTGTTCTCTGCCATTACTGGCCTCAATACTAAAAAGGCATACGGTCCTGATGGAGTCCCTCCTGTTGTCCTCAAAAACTGTGCTTCTGTGCTTACACCCTGCCTAGGTAAACTCTTTCGCCTTTGTCTCTCATCTTGTACCTTTCCTTCTTGCTGGAAGTTTGCTCTCATTCAGCCAGTCCCAAAGAAGGGTGACCATTCCCAACCCTCTAACTATCGTCTAATTGCTTTAACATCCTATGTCTCAAAAGTTTTCGAGTCAATTCTTAACAGAAAAATTTTAAAGCACCTTTCCTGTCACAACCTTCTTTCTGATCATCAGTATGGGTTCCGTCAGGGACGCTCCACTGGCGATCTTCTCACCTACCTTTCAGGCTCTTGGTCATCCTCCCTTCGGGACTATGGCGAAAGCTTTGTCATTGCACTTGACATCTCAAAGGCTTTCGATCGAGTCTGGCATAAATCTTTAATTTCCAAACTGCCCTCCTACAGTTTCTATCCTTCTATCTGTGCCTTCATCTCTAGCTTCCTTTCTGGTCGTTCTATAGCCGCTGTTGTAGACGGCCATCGTTCCTCTCCTAGACCTATCAACAGTGGTGTTCCTCAGGGTTCTGTCCTATCACCTACTCTCTTCCTTTTATTCATCAATGACCTTCTAAGCTGTACATCTAACCCTATCCACTCAAATGCTGATGATTCCACCCTTCACCTTTCCATTCGGTTCCCGCAACGTCCATCTCAGCAGTTACTTCAACAAAAAAGGGATGAGGCTATGGCAGACCTAATGTCTGATTTGGCTCGTATCTCTGATTGGGGTAAAAATAATCTTGTTATTTTCAATGCATCAAAAACTCAGTTCTTACACATATCNCATTGCACTTGACATCTCAAAGGCTTTCGATCGAGTCTGGCATAAATCTTTAATTTCCAAACTGCCCTCCTACGGTTTCTATCCTTCTATCTGTGCCTTCATCTCTAGCTTCCTTTCTGGTCGTTCTATAGCCGCTGTTGTAGACGGCCATCGTTCCTCTCCTAGACCTATCAACAGTGGTGTTCCTCAGGGTTCTGTCCTATCACCTACTCTCTTCCTTTTATTCATCAATGACCTTCTAAGCTGTACATCTAACCCTATCCACTCATATGCTGATGATTCCACCCTTCACCTTTCCATTCGGTTCCCGCAACGTCCATCTCAGCAGTTACTTCAACAAAAAAGGGATGAGGCTATGGCACACCTAATGTCTGATTTGGCTCGTATCTCTGATTGGGGTAAAAATAATCTTGTTATTTTCAATGCATCAAAAACTCAGTTCTTACACATATCAACCCAACAAAATCTTCCTCAGGACTACCCACTAATGTTTAATAATGAACAGTTATGTCCTGCATCATCCTTGAACATGCTTGGGGTTTCATTCTCTCAGGATTTGTCTTGGAAAGAACATATTACATCTCTTGTGAAATCTGCTTCCAAGAGATTAGGTGTGCTAAACCGATTCCGTACTTTCTTTACCCCTGCACAGTTGTTGACCTTGTACACGGGTTTTATTCGCCCGTGTATGGAGTACAACTCTCATGTGTGGGGAGGCTCCCCACATGCAGCTCATCTCAATAGGGTGGAGTCAAAGGCTTTTCGTCTCATTAACTCTCCTCCTCTTACTGATTCCCTTCAACCATTGTCTCTTCGTCGCACTGTTGCATCTTTATCTCTCTTCTATCGCTACTTCAATGGTCACTGTTCCTCTGAACTGTCTGCTTGCATCCCTCCACCTCTACGACGGGCACGTAGTACCCGCCTAGCAACAAACTCTCATCCCTTTTCTGTCCAACTCTCTAATGCAAGAGTTAACCGTTACTCCCAGTCTTTTATCTATGCAACTGGTCAACTCTGGAACTGTCTTCCTCTGTCTGTATTTCCTACTTCCTATGATCTCCAGTCTTTCAAACGCAGTGTGTCCAAGCATCTCGAATTGAACGGATCTTGAATTTGGCTCTCTTTTGTACTGTTTTTGCTTTTTCTTGGAAGGAACAGTATGCAAGCCTGTGGCCTTTGGTTCCTTCTTCCATGCATAAAAAAAAAAAAAAAAAACTACGCAGGCTTTTCTCCTAACCAACTTGTTTTGGGTCAAAACCTTGGCCTGCCTAATGTGTACGCAAATGATCCTCCAGCCTTGGAACCTACATCACCATCGAAAATTGTGAGAGACAACTTGAACGCTAATTCATTTAGCAAGACAAGGAGTTTATAAAGACTGAATCAGATGAACGTTTGGCTAGGGCTCTGCGGCACAACATACGTTCGAGCGACTTAAACGACATCCAAAATGGAGATGAAGGATTCTACAAAAGAAATGACAGTCATAAGTGGCACAGCCCCGGAACTGTAATAGGCAGAGATGTGAAACAAATTCTGGTGGGTTAAGGGACTGAATGATCTTCCAGCCTTGGAACCTACATCACCATCGAAAATTGTGAGAGACAACTTGAACGCTCTTTATTTAGCTTATAAAGACTGAATCAGATGAACGTTTGGCTAGGGCTCTGCGGCACAACATACGTTCGAGCGACTTAAACGACATCCAAAATGGAGATGAAGTCTTCTACAAAAGAAATGACAGTCATAAGTGGCCACAGCCCCGGAACTGTAATAGGCAGAGATGTGAAACAAATTCTGGTGGGTTAAGGGACTGAACATGGAGGCTGCCAGGGATCGAGCAGTGTGGAGAGCCGCCATTAGGTGACCAAGACCGACACATGCAAGCATGTTGGAGCCTTCAAAAACGAAACGAAACGAAACACGGTGGTGTCTATGTGCGAGTGCACGTGTGTCATCTAGCGCGTGCGCCAGAGTAAGTTACTACAGTTGAAGGTGGTGTCAGCAGTGATGTGAAGAACAATGTTGTCCAGGAGAAGCCTAATGACGATTCTTCGTGAGTGTTGAATGACTATCCACCAGATGACGAGTCGGAAGATGGTGTGGTTCCGATTGATGAGCCTCCCACAGTTTCTATTCTGGTTAATCAGCCTCCCAAAGTTTCTGCTGATCAACATATAAAGGGAATACATTCAGAAAGTGGACAGTTGGTGTCTGGAAGGATTGTGAGTCGGGCAGGTAAAGCCACTGGAAAGTACAAACACTGCTACAATTTGAAGAGGGACTCTGATGGCAGCACTGATGGATAGATTTGCAAAAGGATTTTAGCAAATGAAGGAAGCTGTAGCACGGGCTGAACAGGGTAGTACTCCCGAGGGGAATACTGGTGGAATGGGAATACTGGTGATAGGGAGAGCTGGAGCTCCTGTTTCACTAGCTACCTAAACATCCACCTTTGCAGACCTTTTCAGTGTGACAGTAACATGGAGAGTAGACCAGCATACTCTTCCAAACATTTCCTCTAACTATCCTATGCACTACATCACATGCGCTTTACAAATTACACAACGTATCCCACTATGTTACAGGGGTTGACGCCAGCAAGGCCATGAGGCCAGAAAACTTTGCCCCCGCTACCTAGTGGTGGACTTTGGGGGGAGGCTTGACTTGGGTTCCGCCGGCATAGATCATGGGTCCGGGGCGAGATGGGGCTCAAACCTGTGCTAGAGGGTACAGGGCATTGCGGTTCCCAGGCTGCCGCTTCCGCTCAATAGAGAGGGGCCCGAACCTGAGAGTAGCGCCCCAGGAGGCTGCCCTATCAGTGGGTGTATAATGGCGGGGCAGTTGCAGTGCCAAGCCGCGCTTGGAGGGTATCCCTGCAGCTGTCCTGGCAGGATGCCCCGAGGCCACTACCACAGCCACTGGTAAGCTGGTGGGTTAGGGGTCCCAGATCCATTACCTGGACCTGGGTCTGTGCAATGGGTCAGGCCTTTGGAATGTTTACCCCCCTTTATCTTACCGACAATGAACTACAAAAACAAGCACAAAGCAAGCCTGAGGACAGCAAATCACCCAGGGGGTTTAGGGTGGGTTCGTGGAATGTGGGAAGTTTGAGAGGAAGAGCAGGGGAAGTCGTTGAAGCATTCAGTAGGAGGTGGGTGGATGTGGCTTGTTTGCAGGAAGTCCGGTACAGGGCTGGATCAGCCAGAAAGATTGTTGGGAAGGATTGCTACTATAAGTTGTTTTGGCAGGGGGGAACTGACGGATATGGGGGTGTGGGTGTGTTGGTTGCAGAGAAATGGGTGGAATATGTCATGAATGTTATGAGAGTAAGTGATAGGATATTAGTAGTGAAAATTTTGATCGGACGGGTGATGATTTCAGTCATATCGGCATATGCTCCACAGGTGGGATTGGATGATGGAGAGAAGGATAGATTTTGGGATGATTTAATACGTGCAGTGAGTGGTATGGGTGATGATGAGGTAGTGGTTCTGGGAGGGGATTTAAATGGTCATGTTGGTGAAGCAGCTCAAGGCTATGAAGGAGTCCATGGACGATGTGCGTATGGTGTGAGGACTGCGGAAGGGGAAAGAATACTCGAGTTTGGGGAGGCTATGGACATGATTGTGTGCAACACACATTTTAGGAAAAGAATCAGCCGGTTGATAATGTACGAGTCCGGGGGAAATAGTAGTCAGATAGATTATTTTCTGGTCAGGAGGGTTGATAGGAGATTAGTGAGGGATGTTAAAGTTATAGGAAGCGAGGAATGTGTGCAGCAGCACAAACTGTTGATTTGTGACGTGGTGCTTAAGGAACGAGTGATGAGAAGGGGGACATATGTACCTAGGAGGAAAATATGGTAGCTGGGAAACCAGTCAGTAAGGGATGCCTTCTATAGTGAGATGAGGAGAGTGGTGGCTGAACAGGAAGCCGTAGATAGAGGCGTTAATGAACAGTATAGAGCCCTTAAGAACAACCTCTTGAGAGTTACCGATGCAATATGCGGTTGGACAAGAGGCCCACCAAGACATAAAGTAACTTGGTGGTGGGATGAGGGTGTAGAAGCTGCAGTTAAGGAGAAAAGAAGGCTTTTCCGGGAATGNCGAGTGATGAGAAGGAGGACATATGTACCTAGGAGGAAAATATGGAAGCTGGGAAACCAATCAGTAAGGGATACCTTTTATAGTGAGATGAGAAGAGTGGTGGCTGAACAGGAAGCCTTAGATAGAGGCGTTAATGAACAGTATAGAGCCCTTAAGAACAACCTCTTGAGAGTTACCGATACAATATGCGGTTGGACAAGAGGCCCACCAAGACATAAAGTAACTTGGTGGTGGGATGAGGGTGTAGAAGCTGCAGTTAAGGAGAAAAGGAGGCTTTCCGGGAATGGAAGAATGGTGGTAACAGGGAGGAGTACTTGGCTGCCAAGCGCAGGGCTAGAAGAGAGGTATACAGGGCGAAGTCTGAGTCACAGAGACTTTTACTTGATAATCTAAATCATGGAGAAAGGAAAAATATGATTTTTAGGGTGGCAAATCAGGTGAAGAGGGATAATCAGGGCATTGTAGGTGAGCAGTGTGTGAAGAATGATGATGGAAAGATAGTGGTGAGCAGTGAGGATATTAAAGATGCATGGAGAGAGCATTATAGCCAATTGTTAAATGAGGAGTTCGATTGGGATAGAGAAGGTTTGGAGCCCGCTGATCCAGTGTTTGGCCCTTGCCCTTTAATTGACGCTGCTACTGTGAGTGAGGCAATAGGCAGGATGCAGGTGGGGAAGGCGGCAGGTGTGTCTGGGTTGACTGCCGAAATGTTGAAGGCCTCAGGAGATACTGGGGTGACGTTAGTCACTGACCTGATAAATAGGATTATATATGAGTGTGTTGTCCTAGATGATTGGCTGAGGAGTGTAATTGTAAATGTGTACAAAGGAAAGGGTGATGCCCTGGAACGGGGAAATTACAGAGGTATAAAGCTCTTACATCAGATAATGAAAGTAATGGAGAGAGTTCTAGAAGGTATGATTAGAGAAAGAGTGAATATCGATGAGATGCAGTTTGGATTTATGCCAAGCAGGGGGACCACTGATGCCATATTCATTGTTCGACAGCTTCAGGAAAAATATATTGGAAAGAAAAGGGAACTGTATTTTGTTTTTGTTGGATTTGGAAAAGGCCTTTGACAGATTCCCTAGAGAGGTGGTGAAGTAGGCAATGAGGAAGCTAGGGTTGGAAGAGTGGCTGGTCAGGGTGGTGATGGCCATGTACATGGGTGCTCGCACCCAGGTAAGAGTGAATGGAGCTTTGAGTGATGAGTTTTCCGTTAATGTTGGTGTGCATCAGGGGTCAGTTTTGAGTCCTTTGTTGTTTATCATGGTGCCTGAAGCCCTCTCATGTGACTTCAGAGATGGACTCCCATGGGAGATGTTGTATGCTGATGTTTTGGTGTTGACTGCAGAGAATGAAAAGGAGGCGGAGGAAAGATTTAAGAAGTGGAGAGATGGTATGGGGTACAAGGGCTTAAGGGTAAATGCAGATAAAACAAAAGTGATGATATCTAGGGTTGGTGGCAGTACAATCAGAGAAATGATATCTAGGGTTGGTGGCAGTACAATCAGAGAAGAGGGAGAGTGGCCATGTGCAGTTTGCCACAAG
>JAGKTI010028037.1:0-13072 GCA_018397915.1 Birgus latro | reverse complement strand
CACATATTTCACACTCACCTTCACCTTCATTTTCATTTCCATCCTGAAAAATGAAAGCGGCAGCACCCAGTGCAGGGAGAGAGAGAAAGAGAATAAATACAGGAATGAGATGGGCTAATGTAAGGGCACAAATCATAGCCAGTTGGGAGGTGGAGGTTGGAGGGATTTATGGTGATTGTGAGAGACATGCCAGTAGGTAACTGAATACAAAGGCTGGCCTGTGCTACACATCTAATACCTTGCCTCCCACTCGGAGAATGTATTTATGTGCCATGTTAAAGAAACGCAAAATTTTGTGGAAATTTCTCACAGTTTTTCTGGAATAGACGACTTAGTTTACCAATCGGCATTTCTGGAATGCAGTATGCAGCTGAAGGATTAACCCCACTCTACAGCATAGCTGTCAGATACAGTACTTAAAACTGTCAGCCTCTGCAAGGAGTTCATGTCCCATCTGGATACTGCAGTTCACTGTTTCTTCTTTCTACCCAGTACTGTTTGTCAAAATAATTTGTGCCATACACTTTCCTTTCACATACCACTACCCTGCTGCCCTTCACATTCAGTTTGAATTATCCTTGTGCAGACTCTGTGAAACTTACTTATAATGCCAGTTGCTTTCACTCTCTGTCGTTAAATAGGATCATCGACATATAGGCAGGTTACAAGACTATTCTTCGTTTCTGATTCTTGTCCTTCTCCATTTGGTTTGTGATCAGTAGGTCTGGCAGTGGTAGCAGTGGACGCAGCAGCAGTGGCAGTGGTGGAGGCAGTGGCAGTAGCAGTACTTCATCCACACCTGCCACCACCACTCCAGCAGCCACCACCCCAGCTGCCACCACCACACCCACACCTGCACCTACACCAGCACAAGGTACTGGACTCTGCATCACTTATATACTGTTGCCTGTTTATAATTATAGTAGAACCTTTACAGTACTCTTTCTTTGTAAATCTTTTATCTTTTGATCTATCTGTGCCCAGACGCCATAATCCCAAAGGGGTAGCTGTTTGTCTTTTAGTTAGTTATTTTACAGGGAAGGGCACTAACCCTTTGCCAACCCACTTGTTGACATGTAGGGAACATGCATGGGTTGCTTATATAGTTAGGCTACCACCCAGCATTATAAATGGTTTCCTGGCATACAGAAAACCATTTGGCCTGTCTCTTAGTGTAAGGTACCTGAAAAAGAAAGTGGTAAAAAGTGATGGGAAAGATGGGAGAAATAGGAAGAGTGGAGGGCAGACACAGAAAGAGAATGATAAGGTGAAGGAAGAAGTAGTCAGTACTACATCAAGTGAGTGGATGATGGTTGCCACCCCCTGCCCCAGAAATCTTTTATACATTTAAGAATTTAAACAGGTGATGAAAACCTTAAAAGTTTCTCAAGAAGAAGGATGTTAAAGTACAATATAACATTTAGTAGCTGTTTACTGGTTTCAGTTTGAAAGTACCATCAAACCTCCTTGATTGTGGTTAATTGTTCTGCCAAACTAGCGCAGTAACGAAAACACACCGAAAACACTGAATAAAACAATAAACGGGAATAAATATAATTGATTCCGGGCCCACAAGGAGGATGGAAGATGATAATTGGGTGCAGATGGTGAGAGGTGTTAATATTGGAGGAGGGATTGTGAGGGGTAGACCGAGAAAGACATGGGACGAAGTCATTAAGTGTCACCTCAGGGTTAAGGGACTGATCAGGGAGGCTGCCATAGATCGAGCAGCATGGAAAGCCGCCATTAGGTGACCAAGGCTGATGCATGCAAGCATGTTGGAGCCTTCAAAAACAAAACGAAACAAGTTTACACTCACTTTTTTACTTAATACTTGAATATTACCCCTAAAAGGATGGAGGGACTGTTGGATCAGAGATGTTTAAACTTATTTTGCTACTCTTGATCATGAATTAGATTCTTTTCTCTCATATTTATCCTAACCAGTGAGCCAGTATTCATAACAATGTACAGTAAGTCCTCACATTTCGACGCATTTTACTTCGACGCTTCATTTTTCGCGATAGAAAAAAGTTTCCGACATGTCGCAAACTTCGTCACATTTTCCCAATTTTCGTCGCCACTTCCAGCTGCAGCCAACACTCAGCAGACGACACATACCGATGCTCATTTGTTGTCGGCCATCTTGCAACCACCCTGCCCTCTGTCGATACAGCGGCAGTACTACAGATCCCTTCACCATTGTGTTTTTTGTGCAGCTAAGAAGCAGAGGATTTTACAGCTCATTGAGGAGGGGTTGACAGCCCCTGAGATACGTCGCCTGACTGGGGCTCCTGACAGCACCATAAGGACACTCAGAAAAAAGAAGGCACCTCTCAAAAAGCAGGTGAGTGCACGTAAAATAACAATAAAGTAAATATGCCTGTGTTTTTTTTCCCTTAATCTTTATTTGTGCCACGGTTTTTTACTGTATTAATATCCACCTAATGGAGTTAGTTTTTAGAATTAACCAACCAAGTGTTAGTTAGAACAATTCAGGGGAAGAATATACAGAATTGTAAAAAAAATCAGTAACATTGGTTACTGCTATGTTGCATTATACCCCTAAGGAAGAACAAGGAACCTCACAGCAAGCAGGTGAGTGCACTTAAAATAACAATAAAGTAAATGTGTGTGTTTTTTTTCCCCTCAACCTTTATTTGTGCCACGGTTTTTTCCTGTATCAATATCCACCTAATGGAGTTAGTTTTTAGAGTTAACCAACCAAGTGTTAGTTAGAACAGTTCAGGGGAAGAATATACAGTATTGTTATGAAAATCGGTAACATTAGTTACTGTTATATTTCATTATACCCCTTAGGAAGAACAAGGAACCTCTCAGCAAGCAGGTGAGTGCACATACAATAACAGTAAAGTAAATGTGTGTGTTTTTTTCCCCCTTCTACCTTTATTTGTGCCACAGTTTTCTACTGTATCGATATCCACCTAATGGGGTTAGTTTTTTTAGTTAACCAACCAAGGGTTAGTTAGAACAATTCAGGGGAAGAATATGCACTGTTGTAATGAAAATCGGTAATGTTGGTTAATGTTATGTTGCATTATGTACCTAAGGAAGAACAAGGAACCTCTCAACAAGCAGGTGAGTGCATGTAAAATGTCTGTGTTTTTTTTCCCTTAAGGTGGAACTATATATAGACTGTGTAAAATAGACTGAAAAATTGCGGTGAGACTATATATAGACGCTACCCCCAAAATTGTCCCCTGTAAATCCTAGCAGAGACTATACATAGACGGTAATGTGTAAGTGACCTAGAGCCTCAGATATCCCTATCTGGCAAGCTACGGGTAGCGGGAGGCCTATATAAAGGTGTGCACCTGGTGGCTCAATCAGTCTGTTCCCAGCTCTTAGAGTGGGTGTAGCACTCTTTTGTTTCTCTTGTAGAACTCACTTTATGCTTTTCTTTTGATATTTGGATGTACTCAGACTCATGTACCACAGTAATAGATGTAAAGAAAAATGCCATAAGATGCAACAATTAACGGTTAGGTTAGGTTAGTAACAATTTAGTGAGGTAGGGTGGAGGGAAACCACATCCAGGTCACAAGTTCTGGACACAGCTTTGCCTGTGAGTGACTCCATTTACCTTACATTTACAAATATGAACAATAGCTGCCAACAAATTAAGGTTTTAGTATTATAAGCATCTTTGCTATGCTAATGAAATGTAACAACTGTTCTGAATTGCGGTAAAGTCTGTATATAGACTATGTTAAAGCCTTACATTGCGGTTGAGTCTATATATAGATTATGTTAAAGCCTTACATGCGGTAGAGTCTATATATAGATTATGTTAAAACCTTACATAATGCGGTGTAACTATATTTATGTTCCAGTCCTGTGGTCGGGGGTTCTATATAAAGACGATTTTTTTTTTAGGTGCTTCTCACCAACTGCTGCCGCCGGCTAAGGGTTAATCTTTATTTGTGCCACTGTTTTTTACTGTATCAATATTCACCTAATGGAATTCGTTTTTTTTGTGCAATCAGATGCACAAGCCTACACACAGCAGAGGTGGACGAAACGGCAGTAAGACCACTTGACACACTACGACTTAGACTCAGGTGTGGTTGACATAACAGAGGAAGAGATGAACTCTAGTGAAGACAATGAAAAGCCAGAGCACACTGCACAGGAGAAGATGACCACCCACAAATTGTCCCACAGCTTGTCCACCATAACCGACATGGCAATTACATCGGCATATGCTCCACAGGCAGGATTGGATGACGCAGAGAAGGATAGATTTTGGGATGATTTAATACATGTAGCAGGTGGTATGGGCAATGATGAGGTAGTGGTTCTGGGAGGGGATTTAAATGGTCATGTGGGTGAAGCAACTCAAGGTTTTGAAGGAGTCCATGGGGGATGTGCATATGGTGTGAGGAATGCGGAAGGGGAAAGAATACTCGAGTTTGGGGAGACTATGGACATGATTGTGTGTAACGCACATTTTAGAAAAAATGAGTCGTTTGCTTACGTACAAATCTGGGGGAAATATCAGTCAGATAGATTATTTTCTGATCAGGAGGGTTGATAGGAGGTTGCTGAGGGATGTTAAAGATATAGGAAGCGAGGAGTGTGTGCAGCAGCACAAACTATTGATTTGTGACATCGTGCTTAAAGAACAAGTGATGAGAAGGAGGACATATGTACCTAGAAGGAAAATACGGAAGCTGGGAAACCAGTCAGTAAGGGATGCCTTTTGTGGTGAAATGAGGTGAGTGGTGGCTGAACAGGGAGCCGTGGATAGAGGCGTTAATGAACAGTATAGAGCACTTAAGAACAACCTGTTGAGAGTTACCGATGCAATATGTGGTTGGACGAGCACCACCAAGACATAAAGTAACTTGGTGTTGGGATGAGGGTGTAGAAGTTGCAGTTAAGGAGAAAAGAAGGCTTTTCTGGGAATGGAAGAAGGGTGGTAACAGGGAGGAGTACTTGGCTGCCAAGTGTAGGGCTAGAAGAGAGGTATACAGGGCGAAGTCTGGGTCACAGAGACTTTTACTTGATACTCTAAATCATGGAGTAAGGAAAACTACGATTTTTAGGGTGGCAAATCAGGTGAAGAAGGATAATCGGGACATTGTAGGTAAGCAGTGTGCGAAGAATAATGAAGGAAGGGTTTCCGGTGAACAGTGGGGATATTAAAGATGCATGGAGAGAGCATTATAGCCGGTTGTTGAATGAGGAGTTTGATTGGGATAGGGAAGGTTTGGAGCCAGCAGATCCAGTCTTTGGCCCTTGGCCTTTGATTGGCGCTGCTGCTGTGAGCGAGGCAATAGGCAGTGTCAGACTAGGCAAACCACACTCACTGGTCTCACAACGCGAACTGCCCAGGCCCCCGGCTGCATACCGCAGGACCCTTCCGATGACATCATCACTTGTGGCTTAGCAGGTGTGTGCGCACGCACACACACTAACAGCAATATGCACTAACACTCTCGTCCTCTCTTCTTAATTTGACAAAAGATTCCAAGGACGAAGCTGGATGGTCTATTTGCGTCTGATACACACTATGTATCCAATACATAGACTTTTGTGTGAGTACCATCAACACCCGATACGCATTATGCATCCAATACGTACACTTTTGTTTAATTACTATCAAGACCCAGTCTGTGGCCACATACTGATATGTGATGTGTCTTGAAGTACTATAAACTTTCTAGTCTCGGCTGACTGCTGCACGCAGCCACTCGGTCAAGGCACCTTTCTTGGTGAGACAATCAGCCAGTTGTTGTGATGTATCCACCCAAGATACTTCTTCAATCTCCCCTCGCTCCAACATGTCTTGTGATACAACAATATCAATGCTCAGTCTCCTGTCTTCTACGCTCCTACAGGAGTAAAGGGCGTCCACCAGACTCTTGTTGTCGACAAAACACTTTATTTTGATCTTTCCACATCCAGAAACCTCACGCAATATGTTGGAGAGATATACGGCAGTCTCAGCACATTCAAGCACTGCCAACGCCTCAGCAGATAAGGTAGATTTGACGACCCTCCTGATCTTTCTTGTCTGCCAGAATATAGGACATCTTGCCTCACTAGCATCTCGTAGGAATATCAAAACTTCCCTGAGATCCATTGCCTACAAGGTTGGCAAATGAGGCACCTGAAAAGCAGTCTATATGACAGTCCTCGATCGGCCCCATTCTTGGAATGTATAGCTTCTTGTTGTCAGTCTTCACCCTTGAGATCACCTTATTGAGTCTAAGCAAATCCGCTACGGTAGCTTGGTTGCTAGTCACACTCAACTCACACACATCAAAGGCAATATCTGGCCGAGTGTGTGTGGCAGTCCAGTTGAGTTGCCCAATTAATGCTCGGTACTCCGTTTTCTCAGACTCGGACAGCTCTCCTGATTTTACTGCTGCACGATGTTTACTCAGCATGACTGGTTTCAAAGATGAAGCATACTGGAACTGGTCGAGCGTTATTCTGCCATCGATGTTGGAGGTGACATTGAGACCAACGTATTTGAAGGCTTTTGATTCTGAACTGCCGATGAGGAATATTTGACTCAAACGGTTTATTACTTGCTGTTCGAACTCATGTGTACCAGCCCAAAGGAAATCGTCAACGTAGATGCATACAATGCCTTCGACTTTGCCGCTATTGCTCCAAGAGAACAGCGCTGAATCCAGTGATGACACTTTAGCTCCGAGACTCAACAATTGATCTTTTACGCGCAGATACCAATGCCTAGCAGCATCACAAAGGCCGTAAACAGTTTTCTTTAGTCTCCATAACTTAGTATTTGCATATTCAGGCGGAGGACGTAAATGAACAACTCTCTCAGTGTTGTTACCTTGCAAGTAGGCAGCTTTCACGTCGATAGTGTGGCAATCTCACTGGTTGGTGGAGGCCAAAGAAAGTGCCAAACGCACTGCTTCTTTTGAACAAGTAGGCGAGTTTTTTCTGAGATCCACTGTGTCTTCCTCATATCCTCTGGTGACTAAGCGGGCCTCAACAATAGGCTTTCCATTTTTCAGTTTTTCCGTCACAACCCATCGAACTGTTATGGCACCTTGCCCAACATCATCTACTTCCTCATACACATCATTATTCTGCCAGTTTGTAATTTCATTTTCCTTAGCTCATAATATGGCCTCAGAGTTGAAAAGAACAAGCATTTCTGTGTCATCATCAACCACTTCCCATTCTCTAAAATCCTTCTGCAAATCTATCCAATCAATGCTGCCATCAGAGTCCCTCTTCAAATTATAGCAGTGTTTGTACTTTCCAGTGGCTTTACCTGTCCGACTTATAATCCTTCCAGACACCAACTCTCCACTTTCTGAATGTATTCCCTTTATACGTTGACCAACAGAAACATTGATAGGCTGATTAATCGGAATAGAAACTGTGGGAGGTCCATCATTCGGACCCACACCATCTTCCGACTCGTCATCTGGTGGATAGTCATTCAACACTTGCGAAGGATTGTCATTAGGCTTCTCCTGGACAACATTGTTGTTCTCATCACTGCTGACACCACTTTCAACTGTAGTATCTTGCTCTGGCGCACTCGCTAGACAACACACGTGCACTCGTACATAGACACCGCTGTGTCTCGCCAGAATTTATTTCCCATCTCTGCCTATTACAATTCCAGGACCGTGCCACTCATGACTGTCATTTCTTTTGTAGAAGACTTCGTCTCCATTTCGGATGTCGTTTAAGTCACTCGAACATACATTGTGCTGCAGAGCCCTAACCAAACGTTCATCTGATTCAGTCTTTATAAACTCTTGTCTTGCTAAATGAAGAGCGTTCAAGTTGTCTCTCACAATTTTCGATGATGATGAAGGTTCCAAGGCTGGAGGATCATTTGCATACACATTAGGCAGGCCAGGGTTTTGACCAAAAACAAGCTGGTTAGGAGAAAAGCCTGTGTAGTTGGTGAGAGCATTTCTTGCCGATACTGCCCATGCCAAGGACACATCCAATTCACACTGGCTATTAGCCATTATTTTCCTAACAATGTCACCAATGATTGCATTTTGACGCTCACAGGCTCCGTTGCTCCATGGACTCTCTGCAGACGTTGTCATGATCTTGATATTGAAGGCCTCTCCCAATGCTCGCATTTCCGCATTGTTGAATTCACAGCCATTGTCTGTAAGAATTTTTCGAGGTGTGCCAAACACAACAATCCAGCTCCGAAATATTCCTTTGATAATGGTGGGCGCACACTTATCTGCGATTACTATCGCATTGCAATACCTGGTTGCCAAATCAACAAGGACTAAGAAATAATGCCTTCCCCAAGCTTTCAAATCCATGGCTATGGCATCATTAAACGTAGACGCCATGGGCAAACTGACTACAGGTCGGGGCTTGGCTTTCTTAAATCTGCAACAGACTGTACAAGCATCAGATGTAGCCTTGATAGCCCGCTCCGTTTTCATTTTCGTTCTGAAATTTTCGTTCCAGTTCTGAAATTTTTATCCCCGCATCTGTGATCAGTTTAATTAATTTTGCTTCTTTTGGGTGTCCAAATTGCCTGTGAACCTTCAAATCGTTTTTTTCTACATCACCCCCAAGAGATGCCAGCATGATTGTTTCACAAAATGCATGACCTAGTCATAAAGAAATTGGAAGCAAGTAATGGCCTGAAGATGAGGACTTGAAATCAATGATAGTTCCACAAATTTTGACCTGGTCACTTCCAAAGTTAATCAGCATTTTTGCTTTTTTCATGGAACGTTTACTCAACAGCAAGCGAATATTGCAGTTCACAACATCAGTCACGGTGGTTGCACGCATATTTCCAATGTAGCAGGGCAGAGTAACACGTTTGATTGAAGAAACTGTGTCACCATCAGGAAATGTTAACGTTGAGGGTGACGCTTCTTCTCTTATAGCTTCACGTTTGTAATCAGTGAGCTCACTTAGATGGCAATTGATCCATTCAACTCCACATACAGTTGTAGAACACCCTGTATCTGGAACAGCACATCCCTTAGATTCTTCTACTAGAGTCTGTAACTTACCTCTACTAGTGGCATCATCCGCATAGCCCATAAATAATGACAGATGCACTGTTTCAGAATGTTCTTGTCAACTGCCGTTGTTTTTGTATACATCCGGACAGTCACGTGCCCATTGAAATCTAGAATCACATACGAAACACCTCGATACCTTTCCGTCAGACCCAAGTGGGTTCTGCCTCTTGCCGGTGGATGAGCGTTGGGGAATTCTAGCAGATACGGTTGAATATCGGCCGGCACCACGACCTCGATCACGTACTGCACCACCCCGCAACATTCTCCGTCCTCGTTTAGTGCCTCTAACATAAAACGTTTCCTCACCCTCAACTTCGTGACTCCAAAATACTGGTTCGCCTTTCACCTCCCTGGCGGACACCGATGGATCGTTCTGCCCTCCAATTTCACCAGCAAAAATACGATTCAGGGCAGATTTCATGTTTTTGTATGTCACCTCAGTTATCGCGGACATCACTATTTGTTGCTCACTGTCTGAAAGTTTGCATGCAGCTAGGAGCATAAAAGCCATCACAGAATTTGGCAGTACCATGTCCTTCTTCATAAAATTTAAATAAACATGCTCAATTTCTGCCACGAACTCATGAATGTTCATATCACCGGCTCTTCTGAAGTTATACAATTCATAAAAAGCTGCAAACTGTTGACGTCCTTTGTCCACGAGAAATAAACTGTCTAATTTTTTCAGCAAGGTCTGAACACCATCCTCCTGCTTCAGATCAGCCGCATCAACTTCCAAAGATGCCACCCTCGCTCTTCCAGACAGTGACAGGTGAATAGCTAAGGCTTGTTTTTCTTTGGCTAAGTCCATCATTTCGTACCAAATGCCAATGTCCTTTTTCCATCTCTCATAAGCAGAATCATTTTCAAGTTTTGGAGGCCACTTAGTCGAACACGACGCCATTATTTTCTAGCTACGCTCTGCTACCAGTGTCGGACTAGGGAAACCACACTCACCGGCCTCACAACGCGAACTGCCGAGACCCTGGGCTGCATACCGCAGGACCCTTCCGATGATGTCATCACTCGTGACTTAGCAGGTGTGTGCACGTGCACACACACTAACAGCAATATGCACTACAGGCAGGATGCAGGTGGGGAAGGCGGCAGGTGTGTCTGGGTTGACTGCTGAAATGTTGAAGGCCTCAGGAGATACTGGGGTGAGGGTAGTCACTGACCTGATAAATATGATTATATATGAGTGTGTTGTCCCAGATGATTGGCTGAAGAGTGTAATTTGTAAATGTGTACAAAGGGAAGAGTGATGACCTGGAATGGGGAAATTACAGAGGTATAAAGCTTTTAGATCAGTTAATGAAAGTAATGGAGAGAGTTCTAGAAGGTATGATTAGAGAAAGAGTGAATATTGATGAGATGCAGCTTGGGTTTGTGCTAGGCTGGGGAACCACTGATGCCATATTCATTGTTCGACATCTTCAGGGAAAATATATTGGAAAGAAAGGGGAATTGTATTTTGTTTTTGTTGATTTGGAAAAGGCCTTTGACAGAGTCCCTAGAGAAGTGGTGAAGTGGGCAATGAGAAAGCTAGAGTTGGAAGAGTGGCTGGTTAGGGTGGTTATGGCCATGTAAGTGGGTGCTCGCTCCCAGGTAAGAGTGAATGGAGTTTTGAGTGATAAGTTTTCTGTGAATGTTGGTGTGCATCAGGGGTCAGTTTTGAGTCCCTTGTTGTTTATCATGGTACTTGGAGCCCTCTCACATGACTTCAGAGATGGTCTTCCATTGGAGATGCTGTATGCTGATGATTTGGTGTTGATTGCAGAGAATGAAAAGGAGGCAGAGGAAAGATTTAAGAAGTGGAGAGATGGTATGGGGCACAAGGGCTTAAGGGTGAATGTAGATAAAACAAAAGTGATGATATCTAGGGTTGGTGGTGGTACAATCAGAGGAGAGGGAGAGTGGCCATGTGCAGTTTGCCACAAAGGTGTGGGAAGTAATTCCATCTTGTTTTGGGTAGACAAGAGATGTAGTGGTATTAGAGGTAGACTGCGAGATGATGCTGATTTTATGTGTGCGGTGTGTCGGGGAGAGCAGGTGGAGATTGTTAGGCGTGAAAGGATTGAACTTGCTGGTGAGTCTCTTGGGTGTGTGGAAGAGTTTTGTTATTTGGGAGACATGTTATGTGCCGGAGGTGGGGCTGGAGTTAGCTCGGTTGCTAGGGTGAGAAGTGGTTGGAAGAAGTTCAGGGAGCTGTTGCCTCTCCTGACATTGAGAGTACTCTCCTTATGTGCTAAGGGGTCTTTGTATGCAGCATGTGTTAGGAGTGTGATGCTGTATGGTAGTGAGACCTGGGCAGTAAAGGAAGAGGATATTCGCAGTGATTAGGTGGATGTGCAGTGCGTCCCTGCGTGCAAGGCCTGGGGGGAGCTGGGTTTACGATGGAAGAGTTGAGAGGTAGGATGGGACTGGAGTGTATTGGTGTTGTGATGAGGAGAGGTAGGCTGAGGTAGTTTGGACATGTGAAAAGGATGGGGGATGATAATTGGGTGCAGAGGGTGAGAAGTATTAATATTGGGAGAGGGGTAGACTGAGAAAGACATGGGACAAGGTCATTAAGTGTGACTTAAGGGTTAAGGGACTGTACAGGGAGGCTGCCAAAGATCGAGCAGCATGGAGAGCCGCCAATAGGTGACCAAGGCCGACGCACGGAAGCATGTTGGAGCCTTCAAAAACGAAAACCTAAGCGATTACTGCATGTGTGCGTATCTGAGAAGTGGGAAGTGCGCAATCAGTCCATGCTAACTACTTCAGTACTGTACCTTTTTTTTTTTCCATTTATTGTTGACTAATGAGTTTCAAGTTTCTTCTTCTTCTTCTTCTTTTTCTTTTTCTATTTCTTTTTTTTTTCTTCTTTTTCTTTTTTTTTTTTTTTTTTTTTTTTTTTTTTTTTTTTTTTTTTTTTTTTTTTTTTTTTTTTTTTTTATGAGTTCACCGAAGATGATTCTTGGTGAAATATGCATGATGCTTGGAGGCCATTATTCACATGTTGATCAGGCCAGAAGTTTTGCATGATTGATGATGAGGACTTTCAGGAGGCTTTGTGGCAAACTTTGGTGGCTAAATTTTTATTGGGAGTATTATGGGGCAAAACTAGTCGGTTAGGTTAGGTTAGGTTTGAATGCACTGATGTGTCAGGTCGGCGAGTATTGTTTGGTAACACATGTCTTGGGTGTCTTAGGGTAGACATATTTATAATAACCTATCTTTAATCATCACACCAAACACCTCATTAATTCCTATAAGGTGATTTTTATATTACTTATGATGATTTAATAACTAATCTTATTATTTCAGCTAAAAAAAGCAGTGATAGGAAGGCTTCAAATGGGACAAATGGAAGTCCTGGGGTGGCAGCACAAATAAACCCTTTATACATGTATTTTAATGTCACACAAATCATCTTTTCACTAATAACGGCGTTTTTCTGGCACCAATTAGACGTTATTAGCGAGATCCTACCGTATATTGGCCCAGTATGTATACATATATATATGTATATATATATAGATAGATATAGATATATATACAGTAGGCGCGGAAAGTGTTGACGCCATCTTAAGAAAAGAAAACATTCTTGTGGTTAGCAAGGAGAAACAAATAAATTAACACTCACCATTGAATTTAGTATTTACTGGCATTCCCCATCACCTTTATTATCTTCTTAAGGCGTCTGGGGAAACTGATGGCGTAGTTTTGCAGAACAGACGGACTAAAACTGCTCCATAGCTGCAGCCTCAAGTTTAGGCAAAGATGATGTATCCATATTACGCAGCTGCCGCTTCATGTGCGCCCATAAATTCTCAATGGGATTGATATCTGGGCTGTTTCCGGGCCAATCTCGAATAAAGAGAACCTCACAGTCTGTTAGCCACTGTTTCACTGACTTTGCAACATGTGCAGGGGCAGAATCTTGCATAAATACTCTTGCCTTGGTTTTATCAAAAGAGTCACTTTAAACATCACATAAGAGCTCCAAATAATTGTTCTGGTTCACTTTTTCATTTGCAGGTAGAATTACCAAC
>JAGKTI010028036.1:0-13072 GCA_018397915.1 Birgus latro | reverse complement strand
GCGTGAAAGTTAGAGGAAAGGCCGCGAATGTTACAGAAATGAAGAAGGAGTGAGTCAGACAGTGGTTCCAGGCAGCTCTTTGAGTCGTCACCGGGAGAGGGGCGGATGGTGATGAATTTCATGCACTCTCTTCATTCCATTTCAGTTAATCAAGTTACACCAAATTTTGTAATAGGTCTCTCTCAGTTTTCAAACATACCTGAACCCGGTGCTCTAAACTAGCGAATTCTCGGTGTTACTTCTCTACTGGGATGACTGGATTCTCCCTAATATTGATATGTTTTAGCTAAGCATGTGTGTGAAGATTGTTTATAAATCTTTTTTCCTTAAGGTGACCCCACAGCCAGGGAAAAATCTTAGGTTAAATCAGTGAATTAAAATAACGCGGTCAGTTATCTAGTACGGTATGATCACTGGATCACTGCAGCTGACCAACTGTTGAACACTCAGCGACGCGCAAGTGAAAAACGCCATTTCGTTTCCAACATACGTTTCTTTAAACTCAAATGTTGGACAGTTTCTCAAATGCAATGTATGACTATCATGGACTGAAATGTCTATATATGGAATGGCATTTAAATCCATGCATTAATAATGCATACAATAGCGTGATTTGGGTACCTCAGAGTACTATAATACCCTGTACTTCTTGATTGTGGCTTGTGTTGTGTTTCCTACTTAAAAGCGTGTATGGATCAAAATGGTTTCATTTCTGCCCCAACCATCTTGCTGTTAACATGTACCGTAATTGGTGTATCATAATAATCTGCGAGCGCCTCTTTAACCTGCTGTGTTGAGTTGTTCTCCAGCACTGTTATTACATGGATATCTAGAACATTACATTAATATTGAGTCCATTTTCCTTTCCAAGCTATCTGAAAGTTACTGGTAATTTTAATTAAATAACAAATTTATCTCGTCAGGAGGTAAATAAATTCCCCACTTCATTTCTTACACTCGCAGTATTTACCTCTCTTAATGGCCTTTGTGCTCTCGGTAGACATAAATCTATTTTACCTAATTAATTTTCACTTGGTAATCCTTGTAAAGAGCCTAATTTGCTTTTCTGTCATGAGTGTGTACAGATTTTTTGCTAAGCAGCGAGTGGCTCCAAGGCGCCCATTAGCCTTAACAAACAAAATGCTTCATAACTCCCAAACACAGGTGGAATTAATCTTTACATGAGTCTAGCCTTCATCATAAAGCTTTAGTGTACACAAAATAACCCCAGACCTGCAGAAGTGTTACGCTAAAATGCTAAAACAAAGCCGTTTAATGTCTCGTTTTTTTTTTTCTTATTCTTCTTTTTACTCTATGCAGAGAAATAAAAGAAATGTACAATGGTGTAAAAAAAAAAAAAAAAGAAGAAAAGACAGTATTTCATCATTTACTGTTTCTAAAAGATGTTTTCAGAAACAATGGTTTGATGATTAAAAAAAAAAAAAAAGATGGAAGAGACTAGTGTGTGATTTAATGCCCCAGTTAGAGTGCCTGTTCTTCACTCACGCGTCCAATCTCAAAGCGGGAACTGTACTGAAGGTTTCTCACCATAAAATGACATCAGGCAGGGGGGTTTCTTATATTACCTCTTAATGGGAAAATTGCTGCCACTTACTTTTAACTACGTCGGTCCGTCTATTTGTTTTTCCATTGTTCTAGGACGCTCAATAAATCGTTTAGTATTGGCAAAATCAAAATGAAAATGACTCCCTTGGCTGATGTAGGTTTATGAAATGCCATTCAAGACCAAATATTTTTCAACTGCAGCGCCAAAATTTACACTGGGTTTCCGGTATAAAAGCTAGCATGAATCTTCTGCTTTGTGGAGAAAGTCGTTAGGATTTAAATCAGACCAGCTCTGCTTCACTCCGACAAGCTTTGTGGCGGCCATTCCTGATCCTTAACCCATTTGTGTCCAGTGTCCTCAATACAGGTCAAACCGGGGCATTTTCAAAAGTTGATAAAGGGGGAAAATCTTGGGTAAAGGCCAATGAGTTTCGTGACTATGAGCCGAAAGGCAAAGGGCGGTAAGATAAGTACCCTTCCAGCACCATCCCTCACACAGGGATCCAGGGACCTAATGGGTTAACCCTGGAGTTCTAACCTTCTATTGGAGACGTTACTGCTAACCGTGGGGGATTTTGCCCAATTTTAGGAAAATAATTAAAAATATTTACACTCAGCTTTTATTGAATCCGAGAACACGGCATGAAAATACAACTCTCACACTTCCTTTACATGCAAAGAAGAACACAGTATCAAAAAATAAAATTACACGTGATTTTATAAAAAAAAAGTAAAAAAAAAAAGGGACCATTATTTTACCTTCCAATCTAAAACACAGTAAATATTGCCTCAGAGCACATCAGCTTTGGTCAAGATAATTATTGGTCCCTGGATATCCAAGCTGGGTGTGTCACTCTTCTTACAAATCACCCTGGCCTCAATCAGTTCACTGCTTGAAGAAAAAATGTTTCGGTAAAAAAAAATACTGTATGCACTGCTAACGTCATGTAAGATTCAGTTCATCCGCAAACACGAGGGGGAAACATGGGAGAGAGAAAAGGCTCACTGCCTATCACGGCAAGAGGCTAGGATGAACTGATCACTTGTGGAAGGACAGCTGCGTACTCTGCCTTATCACGCGGTAATCACGGAAAAGATAAGACGCTGGGGGAAATTTACTCGATGTTAACATTCTAGGGTTAATTACATGAAGTTCAAGGTTTTTGCCACCAAGGTGAGAAGGGGCTGTGAAGAAACAGGCTACTGTAGAAAAGTAAATGGAAATGTACACAGAAAATTTAAATAACCTCTAAGACACCTTGACTGTGGGTCAGAAACGGTCACTGTAAGGTAGAAAATACACATGATTTTGCAGAACTTGATTTTGAGTACGAAAAAATATATATTCTGCAAAAAATAACTTTCTATATACATCGCAAAAAATCTTCCACATCGTAGGAAACAGTAGCGAAAACTTTGTGAGAAATCTATTCCACTTTGTATGTAAACGTATTTGCGGCAGAGAAAATAAATAGGTATTTCGCTGCACAAAAATTGTCAAACGCGGTACAAAAAACGAGAGTACAACTTTAAACTATTTCACACCGCGAAGAAGACAAGAGAATAATATTCTATAAAGAAATCCCGGGGAAAGAAAATATTGTGTTGTGCTGTATTGATTCCCACACCGTTATTTGAATCCATGATACACAACCCCATATGGGCAGGATAACTTTACTATTGTAGTTCAGCTGACGTCCAACGATTTTATCCGGCTGAGAGTGAGTCAGAAGAGCCTAACGAAGCTAAGGTTGGCAATAGCTTTCTTCCAATATACTTTGCTCTAGTTTTAATCCCAAGACTCATCCACAGCAGACACAGAACATAGCTTTTATTTCGTTCTTGTTCCCAGACGATTATACTGTATCTCATAAAAGACATTTGGAAATAGATGGGTTAGATACAGTATTCACTACCAAGGGTGTCTGCTAACCCGAAAATAATCGTCTGGTTGCAGCAGGAGAAAGTAAAAAAAGGCGTCCTGTGAATGAAAGTACCGATGTACCCACGCGTCTTACACCGACCTGCCTTGTAACCTTCTTCCAGTAAATGGCAATTCTTCGCCGCTGTGTAACACTGGGGAAAGAAAATTTTGTGGTGCTCTATACTGGTCGCTAAACAATTAAACTTTAACATAACTTTCTTCATAAAGTCAGTAAAAATCTTTTATGGCACATGGTAAGGAACACTAGTAAAAGCAAATGTTGTGGTGTTCTAATTTGGTTCACGGACGAGCAACGTCTTGGGTCTGGTGACGTCTTTGTCACTAATATTAGGTACTTCCATTCGATTTTATTCAGCTTAATAAATGTTTCCCGTCTTGCATGGGTTATAAACTTGATAACATAGATATAAGTGGGAGGCTCAACTGCCAGGATATAAAATTTCCCTCAACTACTTCCCCACCTTCCGAAAAGGAGGGGGATTGGGAGGAAAATTGCAACGTAGTTTCGCAGTCCACAGGATTCATGTTGCAAATTGGCCTGAGCAACAACAACAACATAAATAAATAAATAAATAACAACATAAGCAAGAACAAGTATTTCATAAAATATATTATGAGCCTGCTCACACTTTCACGCTCTCACTTTTTTTAAAATAACAGAACAGAGGAAGGGAAAACAAATGAATAAAAAAAAAATCCATACAGCAGATTGCTGGTGTCCTCCATTCATGAAATAACTGTGACAGTTGGACATGCACAGCTGTAGGTTGAAGTTTGGTGGGAAACAACTCTGGGGAAGCGAGTTCCAGAGAGATGAAGTTCGGGGAATAAAAGAATTCTGATAGGCGGAAGTTCTGCAAAATGGCTGTGTGACACTCCAGTCGTGAGCGCTGCCAGATGCCCGTGTAGCACGAGGGAAGGCATGGAGAGGTGGTACAATGGACGCAACTTCGTCTGAGCATTTGCCATAAATATATCTGTAAAATAATGCAAGGGAAGCAACATTCCTTCTTACTCGTAGATGAGGTAAATTATTTGTAATAGCAGGGTTATTAATAATTCCAACACCTTTGTTCTGAATTTTGTCTAGTTATTTTAATGCAACCTTTCCACATCCATTCCACAAGGGTGAGCAATATTCAAGCTGAAAGCATACATGACTCATAAATTATAGCTAAATGCTCGTCAGTGAAGAAGTTACGGACTCTGTATTATAATCCAAGTTTCTTTGAGGCTGTTTTAGCAAGTGATATGACATAAGAGCTCCAGCTGAGTGCTTTGTTAAGTGAGACGTCGAGAATGTCAGTACTTCTGGAGAAGGGAATATTAATAGCATTAAAGGTAATATATGAATCAGACAATATCTGTCTATTAGTAAATTGTATATATTTGGTTTTACATGCAATAAATGAGACAAGGTTATTTTGTCTCCATTCACTGATCATAGATAAGTCTTGATTTATGGAGATGGCTGTGCTGAGTTGAGAATTGGAGATATCAGACATTGTAAATTGGTGTCTGAGTGTGAATGAACTATGAAGTGTTGAGTCATCTGCATATGGATGGATAGGATTGTGGGAGACAGATAAGATATCATTAATATGAACCAGGAACAGGGTTGGTGCCAGAACAGATCCCTGTGGCATGCTGGTGTTAATTGAGTGGAAATTGGAATGTGCATCATCTACTTTTACTCTTATTTCTCTGTCGCTGAGATATGAGGCAGGCAAAGGAACAAAAGACGTTAGTCCATAGCAAGGGAGTTTGGACAGCAGGGAATGATGCCATACTCTGTCGAAAGCCTTAGAAATATCAAGGACAACTGTGTGAGTTTCTCCATATAGGTCAATTGACTGATGGATGGTATGAGTCAGAAGATTCAGTATGTCAATGGTGGATCTTTCGTGGCGAAAACCATATTTTCTATCACTGATTAAGTTGTTGGATTCAAGGTGTGTAATTATGTGCTTATTGATTAACCCGTCACGTCCCGACCGATTTCCAACCTACAATACCACAAAATCCCGAGCATTTTTGGAATCTTTTTTTATTGGCTCAAACCTTCGCTTTTGGTGAGAAACATCGAAAATTCATAGAGAAATCGCGATCCTGTGCTTAAAACTGTTTGATACAGGTGTCATGCAACCTTATGTTTTCCTTCTTTTTCAGGGTACCTGGCTAAAGAAAACGAACTATGGAAGGGTTAACTAATTCAAGCCATTTTCAATTACGTATTTATTTATCTATTTGGTACGAATTTATGTGTAGTAACAGACTATATTGGTTTTAACACATTTATATAGGCAATAGAAGCATTGTTCAGTCACCAAACATATCCACATGTGGTACCTTCCTTTATGACATTACCACCTCATCACTTCTGTTTGTTTCTTGCTCTAGCTTCTATATTTCTTTGTCCTCCACCTCAGGAATCACTCTCACTGAGAATTTCGTCATTGGAGAGACCATGGGGCAACATAACTTTACTGGCCAATTTACAGGTAACAGGTGAATTGCCCAGAGTGGGGGGGAGGGGAGGTTAGGTGGGGCCTGGCAGTATCCCTGCTTGACAGCAGGTAGAGGAACGTCTCCCACATATGCTTAGCAAAAATCACCAATGGAACTTGAAAATTGTGCAAATTATGACCCTTGCAATTGAGCGACGTACCCATACGTCGATGGGTCTAGCTGTGACAAAACATCGCGACATACCCATACGTTGATGGGATTCCTTGGGTTAAAATTTTAAATACCTTACCGATAGAAAATGTGACAGCTATTGGTCTGTAATCAGAGGGGTCAGAGAAACTTCCTTTCTTTGGAACTGGGTGGATATGGCTTCTTTCCATGAATTAGGTAATGAAGAAGTACGTATGCATAGTCTGAATAATTTAGTAAGAACAGGGGCAAGTTCTGGGGAACACTTTTTCAAAACAATTGCAGGAATTCCATCTTCTGGCAAATGTACTGGCAAAGACATCTACTTTCCCACGCGGGTCATTTGTAATGTTGCCATCTGAAGATTTTAGTTGGGGAATGGATAACGACTTGTTAAAGTTATTATTGAAAGAATTAAGAGTTGACCAGAATATTCTATTGCTATTAAGGATGTTAAGTAGTATTAATGCTTGATTATGAAGAATATTTGTTTTAGCAAGATTTATTACAGCTTTTGCATGGTTTGTAGCAATTTTAAACAGACAGAGTGATACAGATGTTTCTTATTTTAAGTAACTATTATATGCTAATGACTTTTGGGCTGTTGCTCTGGCACAGTTGTTATCAAACCATTTTGGAGAGTTAATCACTAAAGTGGGACTGGGTAGAATTGGCATCACTACAGAAGAAAGACTGCCACGGAATGTAAGCAAGATAATTTTTAAATCCATCCCAGTTTGCCCTATCAAAGTGCCATCGGGTCACCCAGACAGGTTCAGAACGGGGAGGTTTGGGGGGGGGCTAACTAATGATCTGGATTATTTGTCAGGAATAGATCCAAGAGATGAGCATCAGGGTCAGGATTATCTGGTATATAAAACTATTCTGTAAACAGCTCACATTCTAGACCAGCATCATCATTCCTGGCAGAATGCAATAGCCATTCAACATTTTGTACGTTAAAATCACCCAAATGGTAATTTTGGTACTAAGTGCAAGCTTGAGGTTACTCAACTGTGTGAATAACGAGTCAAATACACTGGGTTCTGAAGAGGCATTGGGGGAGCAATAGACTACACAGATATATTTGGAAATATTTAGATAGTTTAGTTTATACAATGAGTAATCACAATTGGATGAAGTGAAGTTTAAGATAGTATCAACTGTATATTGAGATTTGATATAACAGCAGGTGCCGCCCTTGTTACGGAAGTTTGTGAGAAGATGGTAACCAGGAAAACAAAACGAGGATAGTTCAGTAAAGGGTGAGACTTGTGGTTCTGCGAGGAATAGGGCCAGAGGGGATACGGACTGTGGGGAAAAATTAACTGAATTGAGGTTGGTCCAGAGGCCACGGATTTTGGTAAAGGATAAGGCCGCACCTTCAGTTTTCTGCTGACGAGCAAGATTGGAAATTGCAACAGTCACTGCCGCCACAGTCACTTGATGGCGACCGGGAGGACCCTGTGTCGCCAGCCTTACCCTGCCGGTGGTGGCAATCCGAGGAGTCACCTCTTTTGATAGTAATATTGCAGCGGCCATTGCTAGGGGGAGTGTAAATAAGATGTGTGATATCTATGTGCATGTAGTGTGATGCAGACAGTTGAAGATAATGGTATTAAGAGAGTATGCTGGCCTACTCTCTGTGTAAATGAGGCACTGGAAATGTCCAGCAAAGGGAGAGGGTCAGGATCGATCCCTGAGGGCCGGTGAAACGAGAGTTCCAGCTCTCCCTATCACCAGCTTGCCATCCACTTCGGGAGTACTGCCCTGGTCGACTGGTGCTACAGTCTACTCCTCATAATACTGGCGTCACAACTCATCCATTCTGCCATCATATTGCTACATGTCGATTTATCCACTGCCTTAGGCCACCTGCCATAATATGTGGCTGTGTTTTAAGGGTCATTCTCTCCATCCTCTTCCCTGATTTCCTTAGTTATTGATTTCATATTTTTTTGGCAACCATTTTAACCCTCTCATGATCCTATGACGCATTTTCTACTCAGTAATATCAGCTTACAATAACAGGAATAAAATACGACAGACGGCGAGGACATGAAATATAAAAAATACTTATCATCACCCATCTATCCTTGTGCATCACATAAGAACTCATTGGTCACAGCATCATTTCCTTATAGATGCAACAACAGCTATTCCAACCTATATTTACGATTTTATTTGTCCTTGTCATATTCTACCCATTCCTACTTGGCCATCAGCGACAACATTTCCAGGTGTTGGGGGTCGTACAGAGTTGTAAAAAAATTACAAAATTAAATTCTCGGTTTTGAAAGATTGTCATGAAAACTTTAAAAAAGTGTACATAGTTATTGTTTGAAACTTGTTTAACTATACTAATTTCGGCTGATACGTTTATACTGCTATTCCTTGTTTCACTAAACTATGAAAACATACATCTCTCACTGAAGAACGGTTATGGAAGTAATTAAATCCTTCATCAAGTTACTTGCGCAAGTGGTAGGTGGGGGCAACCATCATCCATTCCCTCGATGTAGTGCGCCTTCGAAAGACTCTGAACTAAGTGACAAGCCAGTTGGTTTCTTGTAACCCATGAAATCATTTACTATGCTGAGTAGTAACCGAATAAGCAAATGACACCTGGTGATTTTGTAGGTTAAGGAAGTCCAACTATTTGGGGACCGTAGGGTTTTTATATGAGAGATGGTTGAAGATTACTGCTCACTTAATGTCTCTCAGGGAAAGCGAGACTGGTCATCCTCGCCTTAAATATCGGAAATGAGTAGCCCAGCCCCAGACTCCTACGCTCTTGATGAGGCTAAAAAGAACTGGATGATTGATAGCAAGATAAGACCTTTTTCAATTTATTCCTGCCTCCAACAGCACAGGAGAGTCCCCAGAAACAAAGGGGTTTCATGGAGTCTCCCATAAGCTGACTAGAATCCTATGCGGTTGGTAAAAATTAAAGAGAAATAACATATGTGGGTTGGTGGGCTGCAGAGGTTAACAGCTGGGCGAGATACAAGCTGCCACACTGGGCGACTGAGGCCAGGGGAGAGAGAGACTGAGATTGCAGAAAATATTTGTATTTTTTTCTCTGTTATCAAAGTCTGCAGAATAAACTGTAGTGTTATCAAAACAAATGGACCAGGAGAATATACCGCACTCTAGAGGAATTTTCCGTCCAAGTACGAACTCCCACGACAAAATTCGAAGAGGGGTGAGGGTGCCACTCGAATATTTAAGAGAGAATCACGTGAGAATGGTAAGGGGGGAGGGAGGTGAGGAGGGGAAAGATGAAGGTGGAGGCAGGTGTGTGGGAGGGGTGAGGGAACATATGAGGAAGGGTGAAGGCAGGTGTGGGAGGGGTGAAGGGACGTATGTGGGAGAGATGGAGCCAGGTATGGAAGTGTGGGGATGGGGGGAGGTATGTGGGAGGGGAGGGAGATGTGAGGGAGGGGCGGATACGCGAACCGAAACTGGAAAACCTGAAAAGCTGCGTGCAGTTATATTACACCGTTATGAAAACCGAAAGAATGAAAATAAAAACACAAAAAGCAACAACTGTTCAAGAATGGAAGGCTAGAGAGAGTGAAACAGCTGCATGCAACGAGGGTGGGGAAACAAGTGGAATTTACTGGAGTATAGAGGTGTATAAAAAAAAAAAATGAATGTAAGCCTGACACTTCGGTTACAGACAGTTCCTCCGTGGATTATGCAGTAGGTCTTACACGAAATAAATAAATCATTTAGTCAAAAGCTATGGTAACTGTATTATCAAACTATTTTCTTTGATTAGACTTCTTCAACGCGCTGCCCTCCTGCATCAACAGAATTGTTCCAGTATTCCTGCCACTGGTAGAAATATCGATTGAACTGTTTTAATGTTCTTCAGGATGCTCGTCGTTTCAGATGAGATGTCTTCATTTGTGGTAAAAGGGTGTTCTTTGATGATGAGATTCAGTTTGAGGAACAACCAGAAGTCATACCTGGTTAAAGTCAGAAGAAGAAAGTGGAAGTGAGAATAATGGATTTCTTTTTCCCCCCGACCAATAACTATTGGGTAATGAGCGTTGCACGTCTGGGTGTATTGTTGTGGTGAAGCAGACGCCGGACATCACACTCCTTGTGTCATTTATGTTTTACTGCCTCACGCAAGTTCTGTTTAACCCACTTGTGTCTGACTCCCTGAATACAAAACGGAAGCAGGCATTTTCAAAGGTTAATAAAGGCGGGAACCCAGGGGTAGGGACCTATGTGCTTTGCGACTATGGGCCAATAGGCGGAGGGTGGTACGCTTAGTACCCTTCCGGCACAGCCTCTCACACAGGAGCCCTAGACACAAATGGGTTAAATGTTTTACATCACTGAAAAGTACTATTGTGTGAAACTTTGACCCAAGGCAAATGAATGTCCAAGGCGGTATAGATGAGAATCTAAACTCTCAAGGCGTAACCCGGAAGCTACAGGTATGTATAATTTCACTCTGGATTAAAGGTATGTGTTTACAGTAATACTGATAATCTTAAGACTATTAAGGCTTTAACAATACAATTGTTAAAGATAAGTTCCCATGAAAATAATTGAAAGACTAAGAATTTTGTTTACATCTTTTATAAGGATTTGGTGATACGAAAGTAAAAAAAAAATAATAATAATAATGATAGTATTGTCAAGCTTTTGGCTTGCATTTCATACAAATAATGTTATAAGAAAGTTTTAAAAAATATACGAAATTAGGTATATTCAAAATGCTTACTATTTTGTAAATGGAAGTTGTTAGGCTAAACCAGGGTTGCAGTATATACGGACGACAGGTGGGAGATTGATAGGAAGTGATGACCGCTACAGGAAATATAATGAACATAAATAGACATATTAATGTTAATCAACTAAACAAACGGAATCAGTGTACCTGCAGCATAAGGAAACGTTAAGCCCATCATGGAAAAAGTGAAATGTAATTTAGGAGAAATAAGCATTTCATACAATGGAACAAAAATATAATGATAAAAATTTCATAAATTGATGCAAATGGAACTAGTTTAGTTATAAATGATTATTCATCCCTTCAGAAAAGAAAAGAAAATGAAAATATTAAGTATGTCATGAAAGCTTCGAATAATACACCAAACGTATGATCATGAATGATATTTTATACATAACTTTCATTTGCTGCTTGAATACAAGCTTTCTCCTAATTTGACTAAAATCATTGTAATAAACTAATGACCAAAGTAAGACGCCATAGTGACTGGGTTAAAGTAATGATTCCCAAACTGGGGGCCATGGCCCCCTGGAGAGTCTTTTATCCCTCTTTAGGAGGCCATGGGATAACCTTAAATATCTGGATTCAATGGTCAGAGAATTCTCAAGTCGTTTTCTGGTCGCAGCCATCATCCATTCACTTGATGTAGTGCTGCCTACTTCTTCCTTCATCTTTTGTCTTTTTTGTGTGTGTCTACTCTCCTCTCTTCCTATTTCTCCAGTCTTTCCTCTCACTCTTTATTACCTTTCTTTCCTTTTCAGGTGGCTTTACATTGAATGAAAAACCTAATGGTTTCCTGTAAGCCAGGGAACCATCTACAACACTGGGTGGTAACCATTTAACCAACCCACACGAGTTCTCTACGTGTTAACAAGTGGGTTGGCGGAGGGTTAGTGCCCCTCCCCGTAAGACCACTAACTTCAAGACAAACGGCCACCCCTTACGGGATTATGGCATCTGGCTAAAGGTAGATGGATAAATTTTCCTGAGGAAAGATTTGTGAAAAATGTATTTTTCTGTCAGCCATCTCATGCAGACCTTACCTGTAGGCAGTGCAAGATGAATTCCCAGAACTTGGAAGTGACTCATTTCCCATAGACTCATGGGAGAGAGGAGCCAGGTATGAGTTGTGGGTGAGAGAGGGAGGTTATTTTATTACCTGCATATTGGTATGTGTATGTATCTCTCTCAGTCGTGTCTGTACACAAGCATAGCAGAGTTTTCGATGCTGATATACATTATACTGAAAGAGTGTAGCTAATCATCCTCACGTGGAAGATTACTTCTGCTGTACTCTTACTGTCTCTTAACCACTGATACTGCAACGGGTAGCAACATTGCAGTTTTACAGTAACACTAGGTTTTTAGTTTACTAAATAATCTTTTACCTGCTTGCAACGCATCTCTGTGTTTCATTGTCAGAACTATTGTATCGAATATGTTCATCTGAACTAGTTGCTTTGCCTCGTCAGAGAAAGATGCACATGGGGTCACGGATTTAATTGTGTTTTGTCCGGACACCAGGTCTGAGAACCGCTTGGTTAAAGGGATGGTGACCGAAAAATATGGAACCAGTTAAAGACAATATTTGGCAGGCAGGAGAGTTAGTGATAAGGTTAAACCCGTTCAGTCGGTGGACGTACTGTTTAATTCTGGCAAGCTGTAAACGACCAACCCTCTTGCTGAAAAATTCGTTCCTTGCATTTTAGTTCAGTTAACGTCAGGCAATTTTACTACAGTCAAGAGAAAGCTAAGGCACCATAAGTGTAAAGAAAAGTATCACAACATTTTGGCCGAGAAATAAAACTTTACCTTTTATAACAGCTTATGACGGATGATTTTTTTTTCTAGAGAAGAACGACTTCAAGTGGTGGCACTGATATACCCAGGTGGCTCAACTGCCTGGTTATACAAAGGTCTCTCCTTTACATACCCAACTCCCGAAAACGGGAAGGTGGACTGCACAAGTGAACCTAAAGCCTGCAATCCACAGGGTTCACGTTGAGATGGGCGTGTGGATGCAACCACTGGTGCTACAACGCAGTGTTATTAATTACTCAGGAGCTTCCGCAGCCAAAGGGTTATTGCAGGTCAAGAAGGACCTCTCTATCTTTAATCCCTTCAGTACGATTATGAGTTTCTAATTCCTT
>JAGKTI010028034.1:0-13074 GCA_018397915.1 Birgus latro | reverse complement strand
CACTGTATATCCCCCACTGTATCCAGAATCACAGCGTAAGCATCGTTCCCAGGCTTGCGGGCTGAACTAGAACAGCATGTCCAGTCAATCAGAGGGCTGATATCAGAGAGGCAACACCTATATTTCTTTGATCCTCATTAAAAGGCGTTAATACTTACTCCAGGACTTTCCTTCAACCATCAAGAGAGGGGTGTTACATTTTTGGTAGCAGCGGTGATCGCCCCTCGTCTCCAAACGCCTCCTACAGTGTTTTAGTGCCACCAACAACTACTAGCTGCACCACCTCTCACAGCCTCGCACTCTCGCCCTCACTCTCGTGGCGTAATACCGGCTCTGCATACAGGTGTCCAATACCCCTCCCCAGTGCCGTTCTCTACATCGACCACAACCCCACACAGGCCACGACAATCGACACCACAGCCCTCAGCACCTGTTCAGGCACCTGTTCCGACACCTGTTCAAGCACCTGTTCCGACACCTGTTCATCTGTCGGTGGCCCTCTCCAGTGTCTGCCGTTCACTCTCTGCATCTGCCACGTCAATGCCCTCTGCCACATCTGCCACCCACCAGCTTTGCATCTGCATGTGGCGACATTTGTCCACTCCTCACTGTGCCCCACATCTGCATTACATTACGCCGTCGCGCCTCTCAACCCTCCTATTCACGTATCGGCTCAAGCCCAGCGCGACGCTCCACCTCTTCCAAGACTCATCTTGCATACCTACTACTAGCCTGCCTCTGGCTCCGACCACCACGTGCCTTCCACGTTCGCCCACCAGCTGATCAATGCCCTCACCTCTCCCCTCCACTTCATTCTCCATTCACCTGTGTAAATATACTAGTGTATCTTCATCCACCCATCTGACTTTCTATAGAGATTATCCTCCGATTTTCTCTACAGATTGTGTGTTATTGTCATAATTCATCTCCACCCCTCACTCCACCCTCACCTTCACCGCCAGTTTTATTCCTCATCTCCCATCTCACCTGTCACGAATTTTCTGCATTGTAACGTTGTGTTGAGTGAGTCGTGACATAGTCCCATAAATTTGAATTGTCTGATGGCGCGGTAGCCGTTACACGTCGGCGCGCGCACCTCCCACGCTCGTCGCGCCGCCGATTTAAATCAGAGTTTAGTTTGCTTGTAGACGCGGCGCGACGCGGGACGCCTCTCTGGGCTCTGTGCTTTTCTAGCGTTTTTCAGATTTCAGCTTGTATTGGCGTGTCTCCTGCAGCCCCACCCACTTTGGTGATCGTCACAGCAGCTCTGTTTCATCCATACCGATCAGTATTTTCTGGTTTTTTCCTAGGCTAAGCTTTTTGAAATATTTAGCCGTTATCTGAGTGTTTGAGCGAGTGAGTGCATTCCTTACTTGATTTGAATTTCATGTAACGTAAATTCATTTCTTTGTAATTAATAAATTCACAGTTCTTTTCTTGAGCTTTGTTAAAGTTGTTAACTGTGTTTGATTACTCCACTCTATTAATTAATACAGTTTGCTACTCTGCGTTAGCACAACTTTTGAATTAAATCACGGCCGGTGCTTAGGCCAGCTTTGACATCACTATAAATCCGTTGTGTTAGCTAGGAGTTGGCTCAGCCAAGAACCTGTTATTATTATTATTATTATTATTTTTTGATTGTTGGGGGGGGAGAAGAAACTTTCTCGTAGGCCAACGGTACAATATTGCAGCTCAATATTGCAGCTCTGCTGCGTGCCGTTGAGGAAGTTTGTAATTCTCGACCCTAGAGAATTGACATAGCACACTTAGCTATACATTGTATACCAATTATACAATATTTCATTATTTCTTGGGAATACTTAAATTTCCCCTGACATCTGGCGACACGCCAGAGTAAAAATCTCATTTTCCCCTGACATCACCTACTATTTATTGCAAATACCATTCCATCATCTCCATACATTTCCATCCATCCTCACCTTCACCGCCAGTTTTATTCCTCATCTTCCATCTCACCTACTATTTATTGCAAATACCATTCCGTCATCTCCATACATTTCCATTTCCATACTCATGGTACATATTCTCATCTTCACCCTGTAAATATATATATCACTCCTCATCTCTCATTTTATATTGTCGCCAGACTACATGTCATACTTTGCATATACGGAACTAATTCCCTCCACTCTCAGTCAAGAAATAACCAATGATCACAACCGCCCAGCCGAGGAAGATTCAGTGACTCATTTACGTAGCGGACGCGCGTACCACCGCCCTGCCTCACCACCCACCACTTCATTACTCGCCTCCCCACACCCTTCCCATCCAGATACCTCATTCTCTACCCCTGTTACTACACTGCCTGATTCTCTCCTTCCTCCTACCACTCTCGTTAACTCTCCTGCCCCACTTCACCTCTCGTCACCCTTACACTTAACTACAACTACTTTCTCTCTCTCTCTCTCTCTCTCATACCCCTGTCACTTCTACACTTCCAACTATGAACCAAACGACCCCTACTCCCCAGTCTATCTATCTCGACGATGCCAATCGTCCCAAATTTACCGGCTAGGACTCCACTTGGACTGTTTATGATTTTCTCAGAGAGGTCGACACCGACATCCACAATCGGCGGATTACAGATGAAAACCTCAAAGTCTCTTATCTCATGGGTCGCTTACACCAAGGCAAATCAGATATCGGATCCGCGATCCGTGATGGACATTTTGTTGGCGTAACAACCTTTGCTGATTTCCGTAAGGAACTCATAACACTTTGTTGCCAACATTCAAATGCCGCATCTCTCATTGGGTTCACAAATCTACTCACCCAGATGGATGAGGATTTGCGCGTCCCCCCCCCCAACATGCCAAACTCCGCGATGCAGCCGCTGCCATGAAAGCCACTAGTAGCAAGATTCGCCAATTACTTATAGGCACAAACTGGATACAGAACGTAAATGGAGCTCCTATGGTTTCACTCGACAACCTTGCAGATTTATTTGGTTACCTGAGATTCCTCCATTGGCTAATTCCTAAACAGAGAGAAACAGCTCTGGCGATCGGTTTCAATCCAGGAGATAAAATTGTTCAGATTACTAAAGCCATCCACAAAAGAACAGGTTCAAACCACACGCATCAGGCCACAGACCGACCCTTGCTCTCTCAGGTCTGTCACACTACCACTTCCCCAGACCAATGCCGTTCTCGTTCAGTTACACGAGGCAGACCTGCCACACATCGTTCTCCAACTGCCAGTCGTGATCAATCTAGCGTCCGACAGAACAGACAGTCCTCGATCCTTTGCTGGCACTGTGGTACACCTGGACATCGAGCAAACAGTTGCGACCGTAAACACACACGGCCTTACTCCCAAACTAGACGGCGTACGCCTTCCCGTTGGCGTCGCCCTACATGCAGATATCACAAGACTAGTACGACATACAGTACCGACGAGTGTCGTTACCTAAATCGCCACCAGTCGGGGGAAGCGCCGCGCCCCTATCGGACCAATATGACGTAGCAACAGAACACCAACTCCCCATCCGCCATGTAGGACCTATCACCTCCTCAGGTCTAGTCATTCTAGGACGGACTAATGACATACCAACGTCGTTCTTCATGGACACCGGATCTATAGTAAACTTGATTTCTGATACCTCCTTAGACATCATTCAACGCCACCGCAATCGCATCAGTTTCCTTGAACCGCCAGACTTTCGCTTATGCGGTGTAGAAGGCTCAGAGTTTAAGGTCAAGGGAAGAGTCACTTTAGAAGTACAACTAGACAGCGCCTTGCTCCCTTTCCCAATAGAATTTCATGTAACTAACTAATTGAAATATCCAGCAGATGCCCTTATTGCCTTACCCACCATGGCACAACACTCCATTGCATTATTGCCTGCCTCTAGTAGTATAGACATTTCTGAGTTCCCAGTCTACAGTATGCAATGTCCCCATCCTGTACTGCCAGTAACTTCAGTCGTTCAGTCCCCCCCTGACTCTCTCACTCCCTAAGAGTCCAGAACAAGCCGAGCCGTCATCATTATCATCATCATTCAAGAATACAGAGATCATTCCCTCGCTGACTGAGAGCAAGGAACCACCTGCTGATACATCCCCTCAGCATTCAGAAATGGCTCTTCCAGCCTCCTCTAACGACAGCACTACAGCTGACTCAGACATGTCTCAGTTACCTACCTCACAAAGTCTAACTGATGTTCTCCAACACGCAGAGACAAGGCGTGCAGTAACGAATACGTGCACAATTTTGTTATTGCATGAGTTCACCAAAGTTTCTGTTCGTGTTGTAGGTGCGAAAGAAGGAGTGGATGTACTAACACTACCTGAGACGTGTTGTGTGAATGGCTTAACTTATGAGTCAGCCTGGTGCACGATCTTAGAGGACAGTCTATGTTATCTATACTTGATCAATGTCACGAATGCTCCACTAAAGCTTAAAAGTGGTGTAAAGATTGGAGATTTCCTGGTATACCCAGCGGCCGTAATGGTGTGCCAGAAATCCTCTATCCCTGCTGATGATGATAGTCTACCGACCGGTATATGTGCCATTAACTCTACGGGATCTGCTCCGACTCGTTCACCTGACCTGCTCTCAAACCTAACTTGCAAAGATTTTCCACAGCATAGATCTCAACTGCTCGACCTTTTGCATGCTTACAGAAATATGGTAGCCTTACCCGGAGAACAAATTGGCAAGACAGACTTAGTCAAACATCACGTAGACCTAGTCCCAGGAACTCAGCCGATTTACATACCAGCATATCGGTTACCTCACAGCTTGAGAAAACAGACAGATCAGATGGTACAGCAAATGTTAGTTCAGGACATTATCGAACCCTCCGTCAGTCCATGGAATAGTCCTCTTTTCTTAGTCCCAAAAAAGGACGGCACCTTTAGACCAGTAGTGGACTACCGTAAGGTAAACTCTGTAACCGTTCCCGACCGTTTCCCGTTACCTGTCCTCACAGATTTGCTAGAATCACTCGGTGAAAATAACGTAGTCTTCTCATCCCTAGACCTCCTCAGTGGATACTGGCAGGTCGAAATGGAAGAATCCTCTCGCCCAATTACAGCCTTCAGCACTCCTTCTGGAGATTTTCAGTTTAAGGGACTTCCTTTTGGTTTGAGAAATGCTCCTTCAGTATTCATGCGTCTTATCCATTCGGTATTTAGTGGTATGATGGGCCATTCTCTTTTTGCTTACCTAGATGACATCATTGTTGTAAGTAAATCAGTCCCTGACCATTTTGCCAAACTACAACAAGTATTGGAACGCCTACAGCTAGCAGGCCTGAAAATCAACCTCAGTAAATGTGACTTTCTGAAAAAGAAAATCAACTTTCTAGGCCACGTCGTCAACGCACAAGGCATTCATACTAATGACGACAAAACTAAGGCGATCATCAATTTCCCAGAACCTAACACAACCGATGCTGTCAGAAGTTTCCTAGGCCTAAGTGGTTACTATCGCAGATTCATTAAAGACCATGCAAAAATTGCCGCTCCTCTAACCCACTTACTAAGGAAGAATGTATCCTTTGTGTGGACTAACGATCAGTCCCAGGCTTTTCAAGCGCTAAAGACAGCTCTTGTCAATGCCCCAATTTTAGCATTCCCTGATTATACCAAACCCTTTCTTCTATGCAGCACAGACGCCTCAGGCGCAGGACTTGATGCAGTTCTAATGCAACTAGATCAAACATCCAGGAAGCGTGTAATAGCGTATGCTAGTCGCGCACTTACCACTACTGAACGTAATTACAGTGTCACCGATTTAGAAGCCTTGGCAGTTGTCTGGTCCTTGAAACATTTCAGAGACATAGTATATGGTTATCCAGTGCATATCCAGACAGACCACCTTCCTCTATGTGATTTGTTTAAGGGACGCAACCTCACCGGTAGGTTAGCTAGATGGTCCATCACCATCCAGGACTTCAATCCCACTTTTCAGTATGTCCCAGGAAAATCGAACGTAGTCGCGGATGTCCTCTCACGTCATGTAGCCGCACCTGTCACGTCCCTGCAGCCCAAGGTCACTGACAGCACAAACTCTCACTGACAGTTCAAAACTCTCAGCGCAAAGATTCCATGTGGTCACAAGTTGTTTATTTCCTTGAATCAGGAGATGCCTCGACCTCACCTGCTCTCCCAGTACCACTAGATGAGTTCATACTGAAAGATGGTCTCTTGTACAGAAAAACATTCCTTACAGGAAAAGATTTGTCAAACAGAGAAGTACACCAACTCGTTGTCCCTACTGACCTGATATCTGCGGTCCTTCACATCGCTCATGATACACCTCACGCATCCCATCCAGGTAAAGACCGATGCTTGCGCCAAACACGTCTCAAGTACTATTGGCCAACGATGCGTCGCGATATCAATGCGAACTGTGACTCTTGCATCTCGTGCCACCGCCACAAAGGTTCCACCGGCTTACCTGCACCGCTCTTACAATATCCAATCCCGTCACGCCCATGGGAAACAGTGTCCATCGATCTTCTAAAACTCCCTCTTACAGGATCAGGTGCAGAATATTTGTTTGTAGCAGTCGACCACTTCTCACGCTACTGTGTCCTCGTCCCCCTCTCAGATAAGACTGCGAAGAGTGTTGCACGTGCTTTCGTAGATCACGTAATTTGCCCGTTCAGTACACCACATACCATTCTCACTGACAATGGTACTGAGTTCAACAATAGCCTCCTGGACGAGATCTGTCGCCGCTTTAAAATTAATAAATGCAATGTTATACCTAACTATCCAGCTTCCAATGGCCTTGTAGAGCGCCACAATAGAAAAATCTTAGAGTGCCTCAGACACCTAGGCTCCCATAATTCAACATGGGATGACTGGATTCCCCAAGTGGCATCCTCAATCAATAGCTCCTACAATGCTTCCATTGGCGAATCTCCCTTCTTTGTTCTCTTTGGTTTTGACAAACACCTACCATACACCCTGTTATCCTCAAAGCCAGATCCAATCTATAACATGGATGACTATGTCAAAGTAAAATTGGCCAACTTCCAAACAATCCATCAGTATGTAACATCCAATCTCGCTTCATCTAAGGAGGACATGATAAGACGCCAACATAAATCTGCCTCTCCTATCACTATCGACGTCGGTGATCTAGTCTATGCTCATTCCCATACGCGTACCTCTAAATTGGATGACAAATTTACCGGCCCCCATCGCGTACTGAATAAACAAGCCAACAAGTATCACATCCAAGACCTCTCCACTACAGACACTAAGTGGGTCCATGCTGACGATCTGAAACGTGCTCCACGGGGCCTAGTGTTGGAAGAATCACTTGCACAACCTACTGCTCTCCCTCCTACTCCCCAAATCCCTCACTCTACCCCATCTCCACCTATCCAGTCTCCTTCCTCCCCACCTACACCTACTCATTCATCCATCAATCAGTATCGATCCAAACTGCGTTCCGCCCATCAACCTCTCCAGGAACTCTCCCATTAATTCTCACCTAATCTTCTAGGTATGATGTTAGCGGTCTACCTGCTGGCAGTGCTGACCCTCCTAGGGTCTGGGTCGGGTGAGGACGATGGTGGAGTATGTCCCGGGGCCTTGGTCGGCTCGGGAGGCGAGGTAATGCTGATTGAAGATGTAGTCTCCCTGCGCTACGATCTTGCGCCCCTGGCCGACGTAGCCATCGCTCTACCTGCCTATGCGCACCAGCTCCACAAAATCAAGACCCACCTCACAGCCCTCATGGGGAAACACAACCCAAATCAGTATTTATATCATCTTTTCCTCCCACTCTCCTGGCAGTTGCAATACATTTCTCGTAAATTCACTGAGCTCAATGACACTTTCTCCATTCAGCCACCTATAGGTCGTTCTCGTGTGAAACGAGGCCTCTTTGACCTCGGAGGTGAGATTCTCAGCGGATTGTTTGGCGTCGCTACAGCCCGTGACCTTTCCGGCTTCAAATCTGACCTAGCTCATTTAGCTACCGCCCTAGAATCTCAACGCCGAGTCATCAAAGTCCAACACACAATGTTACAGAAGATTACAACCCACCTAAATGAAGTAACTTCCACTCTGAACAACTTCACCGACATCTTAAACCAGCACCTCTCCAATCTCAACGCTCTTTCTCAGTTCTTTTATCTCAAACTCAACATGGATAATCTCCAACTAGCCATTGACTCTCTACTCTCTCAGGTCACTACCTTGGTTCGTATCCTAGTCGATGCTATTAATGGACGTGTCACTGCAGACTTAGTACCTATCTCAGCTCTCCGCTCTGTATTGGACTGGGCTCACTCTACTTTCGGTTTAACACCAGTACTCCCCTACTCCTCTCTCGAATATTACTATCCAGTTCTCGAGGCCACTCTTCTCACCACATCCGTCGTCGTCCATATCCCTCTCCGTTCTGCCATCACCTTCAACCTTTTCCACATCATTCCCTTCCCCTTCCATTACAACAACTCCTTATTGCAAGTCTCTGTTCCTTCAGAATATTTCCTCCTATCCCATGACCACCTTTCAGTTGCTTTCCTTTCTACCACCGACCTCCAGCAGTGTTCCTCCCTCACCCCTCCCTCTCGTCTCTGTGCTGCCCACCTTTTCGCTATCTTCCCTAGCAGCGGTACGCCCTGTGGGTCTGCTTTAGTTCGTAACCATTCCATATACTCGGCCTGTTCCTTTGTTCCAGCTCCTGTACTCCCATTCCACCATGCTCACCTCAACCACGTCCAGTACTTCTTCTTCACTGTCACCATCTCTGTCACCATCATGTGTCCTGGTACTTCAGTCCGCTCCGTACCCGCTCGTGGTCTCTACAAAGCACCGGGCTATTGTACCGTCAAATCAGAGTCATTCATCACTTATGCCACTCGCTATCACCAATCAGTCCGTAAACACTCCTATGACATCTTCCAACCCATTGACATGCCTTCCAACCTGCCATCTACTAACATTACCGTTATCTCCCCCAACATGCATATGCTAACATTACTCAACTACAGTGACTTCATTATGGATCAATTTACTCTGGCCCTCAGCGGTTCATGGGTTCATGCAACAGTTGTGTTTCCCCCTGTGGTCATCTCTTTCATAGGTTTTCTACTCCTAATCTGTGCAGTACACTGTTGTGTCCGGAAAATGGAAAACAGACTACAGGAAATCAGACTTGCTACTGGCATAGTACGCCCTACCCAGGATTAAGTGCCCTCCCATTCAGTGACTACCTGTGCCACCTGATAACTTGCATAACCTGTGGACAGACACAGTACCACCAGCAAATGTTGACATATCTCTGATACAATAATGTGTGACAACTAAAAACTAACATAGAAACAAACCACAAAACCAAAAAAAAAAAAAAAATGGAAGACATGTGTACCCTATATCTCGAGTGATATCTACAGTCCTTATATCGATCTAAGAACATGCGTGACCTCATACTCTATTTACTCCTTGTATCATATATCAACATGACTCTCTGTGTATCTTATATCAACATACCTTCCCTTGTACCAGTATGTTTCACTAGTTTCCAACCCCTTGACATGGCCATGTCCTCCCTCCAACCCCTGTATCATACTTACTCCCTCCCATCCCCTGTATCATAATACCTGCCTTCTTCCCCTGTATCATACTCCCTACCTGTACAAATCTCCCGCCTCCCTTAGTCATATAAACCACTCTATACCTTCTCTCTAGTGTCAGGAGACACCATCTCAACCACCCCTGGGAGTATTGTACCATTCCCCTTATATGTATACGTGTATGTATTATGCCTCCCTCACTGTATACCCCCCACTGTATCCAGAATCGCAGCGTAAGCATCGTTCCCAGGCTTGCGGGCTGAACTAGAACAGCATGTCCAGTCAGTCAGAGGGCTGATATCAGAGAGGCAACACCTATATTTCTGTGATCCTCATTAAAAGGCGTTAATACTTACTCCAGGACTTTCCTTCAACCATCAAGAGAGGGGTGTTACATTAGTACATCAGCATTCAAGATGGAAAGAGACTGATTTTGGCCCAAGGCAAAGTAAAAAGGGTATACGAGACACTTAAGAATTAAATAAGTTGGATGATGAAATACACACACACACACACACACACACAAAATGTGATAATTATTTGTTTTTAAGATTGCTTATCGGAGAATTTTATTAGGCCTGTTTTAAATACGGTCAGTTATCTCTAACTACTTCACTACGAGAGTTTTTTTTTTTTTAGCTGAGTAATATATGAAAGAATCAAGGGGTATTGTTTGTAACTCCTTCAAGTAATGTTTTCTTTGAGCTAAATAAAAACATTTTGGGAAGCATGAGTAAAAACATCAGCCTACTGAAGAGGTTACTGATTCTTTTATCCCAGAAGCCTCTTATTAAAGCCGAAAAAAAACAGCTTGGTATTAGCCAGAAAATAATTATTAAAAGTACTGAAGGGAATAACACACACACACACACACACACACACACAACATTATATTGTATTTCTTTTCGGCGTTACCGTACGGAATATCACTATTTATCCTCTTTTAGAAATTCGTTAGCCCAGAACACAATTTATTGTGATTATTATAACGTATCATACCAGAAACAAGACAAAAAAAAAATGCAAGAAGTGGCATAAAGTCTTTGTGAGGACTTCATACGATCCTGGCGACTAGCGAGACATGGTTGGCGATACCACAGACGGGGGGGGGGGGGAACTGTGAACTTCAAACACAGTATCTCCCGGGGGGGGTTAACTTTTCCTGAGGCATCATTAGCATAGTNCGAGACATGGCTGGCGATACCACAGACGGAGGGGGGGAAACTGTGAACCCCAAACACAGTATCTCCCGGAGGAGCTTAACTCTTCCTGAGGCATCATTAGCATAGTCACTGTTGTGGTCACGGTCGTGGTGGTCGGTCCTGGTCCTGCGCTGCGTCCTGTTCCGGATCAGGGAGGCTGCAGGACTCGAACCAACGTCAGCTGGGTGGCAAGCCAAAGCCGGCCAACCCACCCACCACAAACTGGCCGACGCCAGCGTGTTTGGAACTGTTATTTATACCCACCAGACCAGCAGCGACATGATATTGCTAGAAACGTGTTGTGTCGTCTCATAATTACATGCTAATTAATTTCTCGTTATACTCTAGGAAACAATTGTATTTCTGCAGATAAAAAATATCAGGCAGTAACCTTGTTTTTATTCGGTGTGCATATCCGTAAGTATGATCAATATGGTAATTCATATAAGTCTTCCACTAATAATTCATGTTTTTGTCCATAAAACTGAGAACCCAGTACTACTGAAAAGACTGAGTAATCAATATTCCATTATCTGAAAATTAACTTTATCTTAGGCAACATTTTACATATACAGGATACGATTGTATCTTATAATTTATCTCAAGTACAGTCGGGGACACAAGTTAGTCTGAGTTTCATCTTTACTTTTCACTCTCCTCGACTGACTAATAATCTTAAGTTAGAGGCTTGATATGTTTCTCCGACCCCAAACTATTTTCCCTGAGATGATGCGTCACATAGTAATGCAATAGATATGTCCCACGTGTGAAATTGACGCAGTGGAATAGCAAAGCAGTTTCTAATAATTAAGCAATACGCTATATGGATCGCACAGTTGTTGCTCCAAGAATACAAACTCAGACGAAGTAAGTATAAAAAACATCAGATGGATATAACAATGTAAAAAAAAAAAAATAATAAGTCCCCTGGTGATATCACACTGTGATGTAAAACAAATATAATAAAGTCAAAACTTTTGAAACTACAATTTAATCCTGATGATGAAAATGTAAAACATCAAAGAAGAAATGAATAATATATTGCCTAGAAACTGAAATAAAATAAAAATTTATGCAACAATGGAGTTTCTTTGTGACATTAAAGTCTAGAACATTAAGGTCTAATAATATGCGTACATGCAAATCATTTAAACAAAAAGTAGAGTAATGAGATATAAAAAGCTTAGCATTCAAGTAAAACAATGTACATAATAAAATAATAAAAAGTATGCAGCAATAGCATAAATATGAAGTGTAAATTAAAAAAAATCACACGAATGTAAAATAAGAAGATAAAAATCAACAGATGGGCCTGATACATTATTAAAGATCGCTGAGCATAGGCATAATTCTAAAATCACACAGTGAATTCCAATAAAAATATAAATGTTGAAAAGCTGAAAATAATAATAACAATAATAATAATAATAATAATAATAATAAACTGTAAATGTCAGGCGGTGTAAGGACACCATTTACCTGGCACTGGGCAAGTGATATAAAGGTGTTTGTCTTGCCTCATGTCTCTGAACCCAAATAATTGACGCTTTTGAAGTGTTTATCGTTTTGCCATAAATCATCGTAGTAAGTTTCATTAAATTATTTTTCTATGTTGCTGGCAAAGAATCCATTATATAAAAGCAATTTATTATATCTGATAATCTGATTTTGTCATTTCTTCGACAATATCTGGCTTGTGCAAAGGCAACATGATGTGCTGGCAGCAGCTGGCGACATGTTTTCACCACATCATGATTACTGGCATAGGTTGGAACATTGATCATACGCTTATAAGCTTTACAGATTTGCCATATGAAAAGATTTATACATGGTCAGAGAAAATAAATTACTGTTGTTCCATTGCTGTAGCCTCAGGGTCATCTGTATAGTGAATCCAGTGAACTAAAGGCGGAAGCTGACCTCCTCTTGCAGTCCACCGTCCTGCTTTTGGGGACGAGGGAGGGAACTGAGGGACGTTTGTATCACCGGGCAGTAGAGCCACCAGGTTATACGAGTATCTGTGACACCACGTGAAGACGGCCCCTCCCCATCCCCATAATAATACGTAGTGATAACAAAAATTTTATGAACGTCTTTATATTGAAAGGAGAAAAGAAAGAAGTCTTAGGAAGGTATTATATATGGCGTAGTAGAGGCTTCGTAGCACCTCTTCCTAATCGATTCATTCTGCACCCAGCACCTCAGTATCCTCTTGTATGTTACACACGCAAACCATGTCCACATAAAGAAGATATAGGCAGCATACAAGCCAGTGTTACGGTGTCATGTGCAAAATGAATCGAT
>JAGKTI010028033.1:0-13074 GCA_018397915.1 Birgus latro | reverse complement strand
CTCCCTGTCATGCAGTTTTCTCCGGATTTCACTTCTTGGATTCTGGAATTCTGTTTTTAGGGTTCAGGAGCTAGGATGAGCTAACCAGTTGTTATGTGTTCTATTGTTTATTGCAAGAAGATCATGAATGCCCTCAGCATTTTCGTCAAACCAGTCTTTCTGGTGGCAAATGGAGCAGCCTAGGGTTTCTTCTGCAGTACTTTGGAGCAGTGTCTTAATGTTTAGTCACTCTGCATCTAGGTTTTTTGCATTTTTATTTGGATCAAGTAGTGGGCATTGAGAGAACTTCTCTGTAACATTGCTGCAGAAGGTGTTACAGGTTGCCACATCCTTTAATATACTGCAGTTAAGTATCTTGGTGGATGGTCTACGGATCATTTGAGGGCTTATGATTAGATGCAGTTTGGTAAGTATAAGGTTATGGTCTGTGGAGCACTCAGCACCTCTCTTCCATCTCGCTGTCTTACAATGAGATAGTCAATTAGATACCAGTGTCTAGATCGTGGGTGCATCCGGGTAGTCTTGTGTTTATCCTTAAGTTGAAAGATGGTGATGATGACCAGACTGTGTTCTGAGCATAAAACAGTCTAAGGCCATTGTTGTTCATGCTACCATCACCATGGCAGATAATAATGCCTTACCAGAGCCATTAAAATCTCCAAGCATAATGAGTTTGTTATTAGGTGGTACTGAGCGACTGGTAGCATCCAGAGAGACATAAAAGGAATCTTTGATGTAGGGGCATATGCACAAATGAATGTTGCATATTGGTCTTTTGAGAGTGGTAGGTGCCAGGACATCAGCCTCTTTGATATAACCACAGGTGTGTAGATACTGTATAGGCATTAGCATATATCTCATAAACACAATGTACAGGATGTAGTGTCTGATGGTAACGTACACAGTTTCTCACTAGGAATGTCAACTCACAGAAAGTAGTGTCTGATTTCACATGAAATCTGTACACAGTCTGTTGTCCCAGACTGTCAAGAATCTTTAACATACGATGTTTCTCAAAATATCCTCGTAGTCCAAACAACCAAGAAATCCATGACGTATTCAAACACGTAGAAGTCCACAGGATACCTATCAGACACTCATACCTCACCAAACATCCTCTCCCATCTGTATATAAGCAGGAAGAAGCCCTTCACATCAGAAAGGGGGTAAATAATGCCCGAGAGCATAATTAGGGCAGAGTAAGGAGAAAGGGGAGACTGGCCGTCACGCTGAGCTCGTTTGTAAATCACTATCTCACTATCGAGAAAACTGTACAGTGAAACTCAGTAACCCAAGAGTGCTGTAACTCACCTCGTTGATAATAAGCCTCACGACTTTGTTCTGGTTGTGCTAAATAATCCATAATCGACTTCTCTACAAGTACCTACGACCACGTTATCGAGAGGTGTTTCTTGGATCTTCTGCAATAGGTTGCTTCGGATTACAATGCAAGTATTATGGTTTCTTCTTACATTGTCTGGGTATCCCCTCCAGAAATAGGTATACCCTTCTTTTGTTTCTTTGAGGCCACCCACTCCTGAGATATCTCAACAAGGCAGCAATGTCAGTTTTAAATCCTTACTGCTCATGGGCAATGAGGGCAGGTCTATGGTGTGGTCATGTGTCTTGGTCGGTATCAAGCAAGGTTCACATACTCTAGGTAACAAGAGTCAGGGGGATTCTTTTTGTTTTTCGACCACTTTGAGATGCCTTGAGAGATGCGGTTATCTGCCCAGGTGGTGAGGAGCAGCAAATGTTTAGGTTACCTTTTCTAAATCCCTCCTCACAAGGCGTAAACAGTTGGGTGTCTGTTTGTGGCTGCTTCGTCGCACTGGATGTTACCAAAGGTGACCTGCTCCTATGCCACCACACTAGTGACCACTTGGCCAGTAATGCCTATGTGCAGGACTCGAGCTGGCGGCCTGCAGCTACATTCATGACATGTCACCATCATACCATCCTGTCGCCATAGGTCTTTGTTTTTGATGAAAGGATGAAATGAGAGGTGAGTAAAGTAGTAGGCTTGCACGATGAATGGATTTGGTGTAATTCATCGGGTCGGTCAGGATCACATGATGGTCGTGATCATCAGATTTTACCCTCCCGGAAGGGAGCTGAGAGCTCATATAGTCCGATCTAAGGGCAAGGCTGTGACCTTCACACACGCACACACCCATCCCCTTGCTCAAAGGGGACAGTAACTACCCACTTCGCCAGTGAAACTTTTCGCAACCTGAGCGAGGCGCGAACTCCCGTCTACCAGATGGCAAGCAAGAACGTTACCACTGCGCCAGCGATGGCGAAGGTGTGCATCTTTACCACCACATGATTTGGCCCTTCTCAGCCTGTGATGGTGGCATGAAGATTCACGACGACCATCTACTGAGCAGAAGTACAGGAGTCTGCTGGCAGCCCTGTCTGCCCAGCCCTGCATTCCATGGCACTCCACTCGCGGATTTTTCAATTGGGGTTTTCTCCCACAACCTTAACCCCATCCAAGAGCAGTCCACAGGGCGATGGGTTTGGGAACACTTACCCTCACCCCTCACTGATGATCTTTCCAGCATGTGTAACCCTGGCCTCCTGCTGACTCCCGGAGGGGGAGGGGGGATCTGCCCCCGCTGGTACGGCCCACCAGATTAACAGGGTACACAAGCCCCTCACCACGACAAGATGGTTCCTGAGGGGGCGAAGATGTACACACATACACATACACACACACACACACACACACACACACACACACACACACACACACACACACGCCGCCTAAAGCATAACATCCGCTCTTTCTTCGCGAGCGCGGGGGCAAAAAAGAAAAATGAAATACATCCTTGGAAGCAAAACAACAACAAAGGCATGGAGGTCGACCCCCATGTTGTAATTATCAATATCACATCATCGGATTCCTGTCGCACATGTATTTTGTGTTTATATATATCTGTTCTGCCTTCTGCCTCGGCCTTGTGTATGAGGTAGAGGTGGGTGGATAGAGATGGAGAGAGAGATTGACTGATTGACAGGGTGACTGACTGATTGATAGCTGGATAGACAGATAGATAGATTGATGGATGGATATATAGATAGACAGATAAATAGATATATACTGTAGATAGATAGATAGACAAAGAGAGAGAGAGAGAGAGAGAGAGAGAGAGAGAGAGAGAGAGAGAGAGAGAGAGAGAGAGGCGCGGGGGGAAGGGCTGGGAAGATGAAAAGCACGTGGGCCAAGTATTGATCACCTTAGGCTTTTTTCTCTTTGTTCGTTCCCTGAGGCCTCCTACATTCCTTCACATGTCACCACTTTTTTTTTTTAATGCAGAGAAGTAAACAAAGGCTAGAAGCCCACAAGATTTTTCCCTCCAACAAAAAATAAAAACAAGATACTAGAGAGCCAACTTCACGATTCGTTCAATTCGTGAAGCCTCGATACAGTCTGGAGGTCATAGGCAGGAGGAAATACAGACAGAGGAAGACAGTTCCAGAGTTGACTTGGTGTTGTGTGTAACGGTCTACTCTTGCATTAGACAGCTGGACAGAAAAAGGATGATCGTTTGCTGCTAGACGGGTGATACGCACTCGCTGATGTGGTGGAGGAATGCAAGCAAACAATTTAAAGGACCAGCAACCAGTGAAGCAGTGATAAAAAAAAATAATAATTATAAATAAAATAAAAGATAAAGATGCAACAGTGCGCCGAAGATTATTTTAGAGACTGAAGCGAGTCAGTAAGATGAGGAGAGTTAATGAGACGAAAAACCTTAAACTCCACGTTGTTGAGAAGAACTGTGTGTGGGGAGACTCCCCACACATGATAGTTGTACTCTAATCAGAAGAGAATAATAACCCCTGTATTAAGTCGAATATTGCGCAAGGGCAAAGAAAGCACAGAGTCGGCATAGCACGCCTAATCTCTTGGAAGTAGATGTTACAAGTGATGTAATATGATCTTTTGAAGTCCCAAGTATGTTCACTGATGATGCAGGATTGACTTAGATATTGTAAAAAAAATTAGAGGATATTCCTGCGGTAGATTTTGACGGGTCAAAAGATGTAAGAACTGAGCTTTTGATGCATTAAAAATCAAGGTTACTTTTGTTCTAATCAGAAATATGAGCCAAGTCAGACATTAAATGGGTCTAGCCCCACCTCTTGTTTGCTAGAGTAACTGCTGAGATGGACAATGCAGAAAGCGGATGAAAAGGTGAAGGGTGGAGTTATCAGCGTACGAGAGGACAGGGTTAGATTTACAGCTTAGAAAGTCATTGATGAATAGAGACTTGGTGATAAGACGGAACCCTGAGGAACACCTCTACTGATAGTCTAAGAAGGAGAATGGTGGCCGCGTACAACAGCAGCTATAGAACGACTGGAAAGGAAGCTAGAGATGAAGGCACAGATAGAAGGATAGAAACCAAAAGAAGGCAGTTTGGAATTTAAAGATTTATGCCAGACTTGATCGAAAGCCTTTGAAATGTCAAGTGCAATGGCAAAGCTTTCGCCAAAGTCCCGACAGTAGGATGACCAGGAAACTGAAAGGAATGTGAGAAGGTCGCCAGTGGAGCGTCCCTGGCGGAACCCATACTGACTATAGGAAAGAAGGTTATAATAGGAAATGTGCTTTAAAAAATTTTCGTTAAGAGCAGATTCAAAGGCTCTAGAAATGCAGGATGTTAAAACAAATGGGCGATGGTTAGAGGGTTGGTAATGATCATCCTTCTTTGGGACAGGCTAAACGAGAGAAAACTTCCAGCAAGAAGGAAAGGTACAAGTTGACAGACAAAGGTGAAAGAGTTTACCCACACAGGGTGTAAGCACAAAAAGACAGTTGTTGAGGACAACAGAAATGACCCCATCACGCCCCTATGCCTTGTGAGTATTGAAGCCAGTAATGGCAGAAAACACATAAATTGAAAAATTGTTTATGTCAGCCATGAGGAAGTCAGAGGGAGGGAGTGATGGAAGAACAACAGTGGACTCGATTACGGTGGAAATGAAGGAGGTCTGAGCGAAGACTTCTGCTTTATCAGTAGAAGAAACAGCTACAGAGCCATCAGACCACAAAAGAGGAGGGAAGGATGATATAAAGTTACTAAAAAGGTTTTTGGCAAGATGCAAGAAGGACCAGAACCTTCTTTTCTTTTTCTTCTTTTTTTTACATGAGTCACAGGATAAAAGAAAGGAATGTATGCATCCATGCCCGAGAGAATTACTTCCATAATGCGTGTGGCAAACTCAGAGGACTCTCGGCCATGGAAGCAATTCTTATTCCAGGAAAGTAAAAAAAAGTACTGCCTGAGAAAGTCCCGATCAGCAGCTCCAAAGAGCCACAGCTACTTCCTCTTAGGGTTGTTCACAGGCCTTACTGATAGGACAGTATTGTTTTTTTGTTTTTTTCCCCAACTCTGGGCACAGGCTTCACAGCCTGCTATCAAGGCCCAGCAGTCCTCCTACATACCATACACCCCCAGGTTAAGGTGATAAGGCTGTGATCAGAGAAGCCCAGTGAAGAGAAAAGATTTACAGTATAAGCAGAAAAATTATTTGTAAGGAAAAGGTAATGTAATGTTGGAACCCTTTCCAAGGTGGTCAGGGACATGGGTTGGATGCTGTACAAGCCTCTCTACGTCGCTAATGATAGAAAAGCTGTAGACTTGTTCGTCGGGTGGATCAATTAAAGGAGAGGAGATCCATAGGTGGTGATGAACATTAAAACCACCTAGGGAACGGGGAAAGGAGAAATTGATAGGATGTGTTCTATCTTAGAAGTAGGATAGTCAAAGAAGATTTCATAGTAGAATTAGGGGATAAATACACAGTACAGATATATTCAGTCAGAGAATGACGGCATTGCTGAAGAGAAATCAGAAGATTCAAGTTCAGGAAAACAGGAGCAAGATATGTTGCGCACATATACAAAACAGCCATCGTTGACTTTGTAGTATTAAGAAGGTAGGAGGATACAGAGAGTTTGCTATCAGTCACTTCAGACAGCTTAGTCTGTGTGAGGAAGAGAAGGGGAGGTTTTGAGGAAGACAGATGGTGTTCAACAGAGAGAAAGTTAGAGGAAAGGCCACGAATGTCGCAGAAATGAGCAAAACGTGAGTCAGACAGTGGTTCCATGTATCGCTCTTGGCCGTCGTAGGGAGAGGGGAGGATGATGGGGGCTTTCATGGTTCCCTCTACCCCCCTGCGAGGATTCCGAGGCTGGGTGCTGTGATGCCATTTTTTGGTGATTTTGGAACAAGAAGTGTGGTGTGTATGGTGCATGTAGTTTGGTGTTTACAATTCGAGGAAACTGTATTGGATAGTATGCTGCCCTACTCTCTGTGTTTCTGAAATACTCATAAAGTTCAGCATGGAGGGATGGTCAGAAGCTAGACCCAAGGCTGATGAAACGCGAGCTCCAGCTTTCCTATCATCAGCTTTCCATCCAACTTAGGAGTACTGCCCTGTTCGTCTGGTGCTACAGTCTACTCCTTCGGGCACTAATACCCACCATCCATACAACCTATAGTTCTTTCACTTTAACCTGTCCCAGAGTTTCGCCAACCTGAGGGCTCAGTAACAGAACGACAGTTTCAACTCTACTGTACATCCTTTCCTTAGCACTTTTTCGAAACTGGCATCCCATTCTAGTGTTAATCTCTGGTATGATGGTATTAGCGGGGGTGTTGTTATGGAATATTAGTTACCACCCTCCCCCCCTTTCTCTCTCTCTCTCATCGACATTCGAGTCATCAGGTTTCACCCCGGGATGGAACTCGCATTATTTCGACAGCCTGGAGGCGGAGATAAAAGGCACCAGCTGTAAATATTGAACATCGATCGCAAAGCAGCTTGTCCTAGAATATGATAATAATAATAATAACAATAATAATAATAACATCATCCTTATCATTACCACCACCATACTATTAATCTTCGTCATCATCAACATCATCATCATCATCATCATTATCATCATCATCACCTCTTTCTCCCCCCTGAGGATGGGGTGAGGTAGAGTTCAGAAACAAGAACAAAGTACAAACTATTCACTGGCACGTGCAGTGATGTGGGCCACAGTGATTTACACATTGTCAAGCCCCAGGAATCCTGTCTCCATCTCACTGGCTTACTTATATCCTTTCTTTCTTTCTTTCTTTCTTCCTTTGTTTTATATAATTCGTTTTAACTGTACGAGCGAGCAAAGCAAGCCGTACTTTGTAAAATTCTTCCCCCATTTAGCTTGTAAAATTTCCCTGTTTCTTGTCTGCTAATGAACCAGTCGTGGCATGTCATACCACTTTGATTTCGTCATGAACACTGCCTTCCATTCGTACAAGACTTTCCCCCAGAAGAGCCAAATACAGAGGAAAAACGCCAAAAATATTTCCGCTTGGCATTGAACAGAACACCAAAACTTTATTTTTTCCTAAGCCATTAGACCAATTATATCATGTCGTAGCTTTCTGAAATTATCATGAAAACTGCCCCCCAATAGCACTGATCACTAAGAATGAAAGCCAAACGTATCCAGTATAATACCAAGAATGAGAATGTGCTCCCTGAGACACGTTCCTCACCTGTCGTGTGGATGGCTGTTTTTTGCAAGATACTCTTTAACACACACCTGCCACACAGGAGTCCATCCATGGGCTATGAATTTTGAAAAGAGGTGCCAACTCATGTCACACGTTGTGCCGCACCTTCATCTAGCCAGCTCTATCCCTGTCATCACCTCCGCTGGCTGTGGATTTACTTAATGCACAGTCATTGTAATTACCATAAACAATATTGATGGATTTATGAGGGCATGTGTGGACGTTTATCTTTCTAACTTCTACCTGTGTTTTACATTTTTCGACACAAGATGAACAGTTTTGAAATGCTGTTTGTGCTAACGCTTATGTTTCACAAGTTGGACATTGTTACCCACCGTCGCTTTGTAGAGAAAAATGTTGGTGTCTCCACTGGAAAGGTTTGCCAACACGGTCTTGGCCAAACAAACTTGATGGCTGGTCAATATTAGCATAACCCCTTTGGCCAGGAAAGTCGTTTGTATTTTGCTCTTGACGGTACGAGACGCTTTAACTCAGCTTATGAATTCCCTAGAAGTAAAGAGACCTATGAGGCCTTGGTCTGTATTCTCGTCGGTTAAGGGGGCTCCCAAATCCTCTTCCTCAACGATTTATTTCTGGGTCTGGGTGGTTAATATCCTTTTGTACGTTATTTATGCAGAATACGGCAATATCAGAAGGATTTATACACAGCATAGGACAGCAAGGCGTAAAAAGCAACTTACATCGTTTAGGAAAAGGTATTATGAGGTTTCCTTAACCGATGAGAATACCACCCCGTGACTCAACCTCTCTCGTTGGAAAAATCTCTCGTGATGCTGAAATCGTTTGAAAATGGCAAGGATAAAATGTATCACCGGACTGAGGGGGCTAAAGTCAGTGCCACGGATGCCGCTACCACAGACGTGAGGCTCAGACAATAATTTTACCTCCTTATGAATGGAAAGGTGGTGGTATATTGATTAGCACATCCAGCTCGCAGTTGAAACAAGCTGCGTCCGATTCTACAGCCCCCAGACGTGTGGACTCAGTGGCTTGAATTCTCGTCGATTAAGGAAGCTCCCGAACACCTCTTCCTAAGCGATGTATTTTGCTTATTACACCTTGCCTTCCTCTTCTGTGTTACCTAAATCATTCTAATATCACAATACTCTTCAAAAATAACGTACAAAACGATATTAGCCAGTTGTATCCAAAACTATTTCGGTGAGGAAAAGGTGTTAGCGAGCTTCCTCAACCGCCGAGAATACGAGCCAATGTGTTTCGTTTATATGCCTGGTCACCCTGAAGTAAATATGGAGACCTTGATGTACACTTAAATAAAGAAATTATCAGCGTACACTTGACGCGAAATTATCTGACACTACTGACCATGGTTTCTGCAAAAACTCCAAATAATTCTACCCTACGTTGATGCTTTGGCTTCGTAAGGTTGGCATAAATATCACTCGCTTGACATTGCCTAGTCAGTACTGTTAGCATTCTTATATTCAGACGATAACAGATAAATTACCTCGGAACATTGTAAGCTCTGTTGATAATTTAGGATATCATCGCACCCCTCCTGCATACTTTTTTTTTTAAATCTAGAACAAAGCGACAATTGCAGAATGTGTTCATGGGGAAGACTGGGACCAAGCAAAATATATATAGTCTAAAGTAATCACAATTATGGACCTGACTGACCCAACCCCTGTTCCAGTACTGAGGAGTGCAAAGGAAAGTAAGCAGCAGCAAACCTTATGGTCCTTTCGAGGCTATTGTTACAGAGCACGCCACGACTACGATAGGTAATCCCTCGAGTTGAAGACAGGGATAACAAAGCAAGGAGAAGAGGGCCGCCTATACTCCATTTACTCTAGCTTGGCCTAAAATTGCCATCTCTCCATCTATACTACTTTGTAACACTAGATTATGATGCTAATCAAGAAGAAATGCTTTGGAAATGATGTAGAGCCCTATTATTGTCTTGTTCTGCCTATACGTGATATAAGCTGTGAAATAGCAACCCTCTGGGCCAAGTTAAGGTAAAAGGAATACGGCAGCCAACCTGATATGCCTCAGAGATAGAGATAAGAGGTAACCCGCATGTAGATCCCTTGAATTGTACCTTGTTATCCTGGGCTCTTTTGCGCTGTTACTGGGAGCTAATACAGGTACAGACAGACGCACAATTTCCCGTCTGAAGGAAATTTACATCTGGCAAATTACAGTGAATACCCCGTCTCTACTGGTGCGTGTTTCAGATGCTTCGATTTTTCCGCTACGAATTCGTCAAACTTTGGGAAGAAAATTGTGTCTCTAATTCTGGCGTCAAAGTTCTATCACCTCTTCTTCCTTTCTCTCCACGGACCCTGGGAATCATTGTCATCAGTGTCGGTTTCCTCTGTTTCACGAAACTGATTTCCAGGCCCGTATTCTCGTCGGTTAAAGAAGCTCCCTGACATCTCTTCCTAAGCTCCTTCCAATCAGTCGTCCATACTCTGCGTAAATAATGCACAAAAGATTATTTACCACCCATATCCAAAAATAAATCGTTAAGGAAGAGGTGTTAGGGAGCGTCCTTAACAGACGAGAACGCTGATCCCAGAGTTAATAGAGAAGGAGGCAGGAGAGGCGACACAATTTCTGTTGCTGACTGTACAATTATGATGCTGATGACGGGGTGACGGCCGGCCCTGTGGAGCCTGTTAGCCGGGACTGGGAGCACCATTGCCTACACCGTATTTACCCTAACTTGGCCTAACATTGCAGCTTCTCCATCATGAACACTGAGTTGTGACAAGAGGGTAACACTAGAACGCGGTGTTAGTCACGAAGAAGCGCAGCGAAAAGGATATAGAGCAGTACCGTGGTCTTTTCCCGCCAATGACCTGCGAGAAATTATAAGATGCAAAAGGGCGAAAATCAGGGTCAAGTTAGGGTAAAAACAGCATAGGCGTAAATCTGACCTCCCTCCATTTGACTGTTGGGCCGTAGCAGGGGAGTGACACTAGAATATGGTGCTGGTCACGAAGAAGTGCTGTGGGAAGGATGTTGAGCCTTAGCATTACATTTTTTTTTTGTCACTAAACTACGTGAAAATAGTTGTGGTATTAGTAGTAGTAGTAGTGGTAGTAGTAGTGGTAGTAGTAGTAGTAATAGTAGTGGTAATAGTAGTAGTAGTGGTAGTAGTAGTAGGAGGAGGAGGAGGAGGAGGAAGGAGACGGTAGCAGTAGGAGCAGTCCCAGCAGTAATGATAGTAGTAGTACTAGTAGTATAGAAGAAGGAGGAGGAGGAGGATTATGGGTAGTACCAATAGTAGTAGTAGTAGCAGTAGTAGTAGTGGTAGCAGTAGTAGTAGCAGTAGTAGTAGTAGCAGCAGTAGTAGTAGTAGCAGTAGTAGTAGTAGTAGTAGTAGTAGTAATAGTAGTAGAAGTAGTAGTAGCAGTAGTAGTAGTAGTAGTAGTAGCAGTAGTAGTAGCAGTAGTAGTAGTAGCAGTAGTAGTAGTAGTGGTGGTAGTAGCAGTAGTAGTAGTTGTAGTAGTAGCAGTAGTAGTAGGAGAGTAGTAGCAGTAGAAGTAGTAGCAATAGTAGTAGTAGTAGCAGTAGTAGTAGCAGTAATAGTAGTAGTAGTAGTAGTAGCAATAGTAGTAACAGTAGTAGTAGTAGCTGTTGTTGTTGTTGTTGTTGTGGCAGTAGCAGTAGTAGTTGTAAGGCCAGACTCACCTGACTGTCAACACAGTGCTGCTCACTGAATAGGCCTTCTTCCCCCGTAGTCCACCATCCTCCAGCCAGGGGATAGGCAAGGGAGTGAGTGCCGTTTGTATAATCAAGCAGGTTCACCACTCACTCGCATCAGTGCCACCACTTGAAGGCGTCCATCTCCAGCACCGGAAGATTGGGGATGATAGTGATTGATAATATAGCATCGTATTCTGCAACGATTTATTCTCCATATCACAGCTCAGTATCCTATTGTCTGTTCCTGATGCAAACTATGTCGATAATAAAGCGAGGTAATTACCAACCGGGAGAATACGAAGGAGTAATATGCAGCATAAATCGCTAAGGAAGAGGTGTAACAACGTCCCCGATGCCACCTAAAATACCGCACACTTGCTCAGCTCCCTTGTAGTGGTCACGTACAATCCATTCACTTTAACTTGGCCTAGATTTTCGTCCTTTTGCGGCTTATTTCCCTTAGCTCAGTGGCAGAATGAGACAGTGCTATAGCTCAGCATCCTTTCCGTAGTGCTTCTTCGTGACTGGCAGTATGTTCTTGTATTAACTGATTCTTACAGCTCAATAATCACGATGGGAAGGCAACAAATTTATGCGCGATTTAAGTGAGCAGAATATGGGAGACTTAGTGATTCTGGTGCTTCAGATCCTTAATAATAGAAGGTAGTGTATTGTGATGGGTTTGTTTTCATCTGAGGGAACCGGGCCACTCTTATAAATTGAGTACTAAGTCGTGATTGCATGAAATGTAAAGAGCCTTAGCTATGAAGAAGCTGTGAGTCTCCTTGGTTATAAGACAGGTCAAGTTTTAAGTCTGACTACACTTCGTCATTAATGCAGCCAAAAGGAGTTATTCCGAGTAAACGCACAATTGTTAAAACTGTCACTAATAATTCTGTCACTGTAGGGAGAACTTCGATGCTCCTTTGTGCAGTAAACGCCGGCTGTTCGAATTTGCCTGGGCGTGCCACTGCATCCCGAGAATGTTAATATTGTCACCATTAACTCTCTCATGATAGAAGCAAATCTATATCTCTATCCTATCTAACGCCAGGTTATTTGAATTAGCTAGTTAAGCCATAGGAGTGTGAAAGCGTTAATACCATAGGTAGAGTAGACCTCTAGCTAACGCCAGATTATTGTATTTTGCTGAGAGTTAGTCCCTGAAGCCTGGTACAATCACCCCCTTCACCACAACGATATCTGTGTACTCAGGGATGGCTCGACCGAGGAGGGGTCACTCCCCCAATGTTTGTTTCTGAGTTGGTCAAGAAATAACTGAGTTGGTCAAAAATGGAGTGTAGAGACCTTTTTTTTTTTTACATAAAAGGAGAGGTCTCCCAGAGGACAAAATACTTGTACATAAGTTTTTCATTTTATATTTATATTTAGAGGACAAAATACAAAATACCCTGAATTCCCTCGTGTCAGGAGAATAGTCTAAGGCCAAATCAAGTCTCAACCCAAATCAAGCTCGATACCATATTAATCAAGGTGCCTTGACCTGGACCCCTTCACCCCTAGAACGGTGGCGAGGGGGGCGGGGGCGGGGCAAATTTGTATGCACTCCTGCTACTGGTCTGGTCATAAATAACTCCAAATGACATGACTGGGTCAATTAATTTTTATCAGACTACTAAATAATTTACTTGGTGTCTATTTCCTTGTCAACAGTAATTCAGGCTTGGGTCCAAGTTCTCGGCCCAACGGGGGGGGAGAGGGAGAAGTTACCCCTCCCCCCATTACTTGGCTCAGAGTGGTCAAATGTTCACACAGCTGGTCCAAAAAA
>JAGKTI010028032.1:0-13074 GCA_018397915.1 Birgus latro | reverse complement strand
AATATTACTAAGCTAAGTCATTACATCGTATAAATATGTATGATACTTGCTATTATGTAGTAAAATTGAACATTGTATAACATATTGTAGTGACAGAGTAGCAGAAATGTACATCTACAACAGACATACATATATATTTATGCAATGGTATAATTTCTAGGCCATTACAATACTGTTATGCCTAAATTAAAATTATGCCTGATATTAAAATCAACTTGTATGATGAGTAAGTGAAATACATAATTCTGGTAACAACAGAATTGTACGAACATTGTAGTTACATCGTATGCATGTAATTATTACATAATTGTGCTGTTGAACTGAAGTAATATTGTCTATCTATCTATCTATATACCTAGGCTGCTTCCCCCAAGAAAAAGGAGGTAGCCGAGACAGGTCAACAGACTACCAATTTACTCATCCATTCATACACATTCATTCGCATCTTAGCCCTAAAGAGGAGAAGGGACAGATCCTCACCGCACCACACCGCACGAGGGTCAACTACGCAGTGCAGTCAGTGACATCCGCAGCAGGGCCCGACAGCAAAGCTGGTTTACCCCTGCCACATCATAATGTATCTAGCCCCTTACCTGCACCTGACCTGATCAGCTGATCAGACAAAATGCAGGAGAATATCCCCTCAGGGCTGCGTCATCATTTATTCATTCACAAATTCTCTTCATTCATTTCTATCACGCACAGCCACTCTTCCTTGCTCAACAGACAACCCTCTCGCATCCAACGCTCTTTTCACACTGTCCATCCATCCTATTCGTAGTCTTCCTCTCAGCCTTACACCTCTCACACCAGATCTAGTTATCTTTTTCACCAATCGCTCATTATCCATTCTCTCCATATGCCTAAACCATCGCAACACCCTTTGTTCAACTCGATCAGCCATCTCCCGAACAATTCCAGTTCTCCTTCGTACTTCATCATTTCTCACTCGATCCATACGCGTCACTCCACACATACTCCTCAGACACCTCATCTCCATTACATTCAAACTTTTCCTCTCTGCTACACCCATATTCCATGTTTCAGCCCCATATAATGCAGTCGGTACCACAACACCCTCATACAGCCTTCTCTTTACTTCCATTCTGAGTGAACGACATCCAAACACTTTTTTCATTCCTCCCAGCACGTTTCCAACTTCATTCATTCTAAACTTCACTTCTGCATCTATTCTTCCATCCGCAGCAACATGTGACCCTAAATACTTAAAACACTCTACCTCCTCAAGCAACTCATCATTCAAAACTATATTCATCCTCCTACCATCTACCAACCTCGTACACTTCATCACTTTACTCTTATTCTCATTTATTTTCATTTTCCTCCTTTCACACACCCTTCCAAACTCCTCTACCAACTGTCTCAATCTCTCCTCTGAATCAGCCACAAGTGCAGTATCATCCGCAAACAGCAGCTGCTTCAGATTCCACTCTCTACCATCATTCACCAGACTCAGTCCTCCACCTAACACTCTTGCATTCACCTTCCTTACAACACCATCCATATAAATACTAAACAACCAAGGCGACATCACACATCCCTGCCGCAGCCCAACTCTCACGGGAAACCAATCACTCACAGTATTTCCCACTCTTACACACGCTCTACTATTTACATAAAAACTTTTCACTCCTTTTAGTAACCTGCCATCAAGCCCATTCAATCTTAAAACATTCCACAAAGCCTCCCTATCAATTCTATCATATGCTTTCTCTAAATCCATGAATGCCCAAAACACATCCTTACCTTTCGCTAAATACTTTTCAAACACCTGTCTCACAACAAACACCTGATCCACACATCCCCTCCCTCTCCTAAAGCCACACTGCTCATCACCAATCACTCCCTCTGTACCCTCTCTAACTCTCTTAATTAACGCTCTACCATACACCTTACCTACCACACTCAACAGACTTATACCTCTAAAGCTAGTACATTCATACATATCACACTTACCTTTATACAATGGGACCACACAAGCACTTGCCCAGTCAATTGGCACCATACCTTGCACAAAGCACACATTCAACAATCTTACTAACCAGTCAACAATAGTCGCTCCACCACATTTCAGGCATTCCACAGCACACCCATCCATACCTGCAGCTTTCCCTGTTTTCATCTGCTTTACTGCCTCTTGCACTTCCTCCATCGTGATCAAAGATTCATTCAACTCTCCCAACACATCTATTGCTTGCACCCTTCCATCTGCCTCAATCTCAGCCTCCCTTTCCTCCTCTACGTTCAACAATCTTTCAAAGTACTCCGCCCATCTCTTCCTTACTGCATCCATCGCAATTAACATCCTTCCATCCTCTGCTTTTACTCGCTCTTCTTTCCCAGACTCTCCCTTTCGCACCCTTTTCACCTCCTTCCAAAACATTTTCTTATTCGCTTGAAAATTCTCAGTCATCCACCTACCCCACCTCTCATCTGCTGCCACTTTAGCATCACGCACAACCCTCTCGCCCTATTTCTCTTTTCCTTATACCTCTCATATGACACCTCATCCTTCTGCAACCACACTTCATATGCATGTCTCTTCTCACCCACAGCCATACTTACTTCCTCGCACCACAATTCACTTCCCTTTCTTACACCACCACCCACTCGTCTCACACCACACACCTCTTCTGCATGCCCCACCACAGCACTCTTAAACAACTGCCATTCCTCCTCCACACTGCCACTCTCCTGATCTTTCACTGCGTACCACTGATCTCTCAATTTCTCCTGATACTTTATCATCTTCTCTCTTTTATCTAACTCACTCACTTCCAAAACCTCCCTGCCACACCTAACTCTCCTAGCTCTCACCCATCTCTTACCTGCTCTCAACTTTCCCTCCACCAGGTAGTGGTCAGACATACCTCCACCCTCCCCTCTCAAAACTCTCACATCCAACAATCTTCCTATTACATTCCTGGAAACAACCACATAGTCCATCAATGCTCTGTCAACAACCCTTCCACCCTCCTGTCTCACCCATGCATACTTATAAATATCTTTCTTCTCAAACAAGGTATTCCCAATCATCATCTCTCGCTCAACACACACACCTATCATTCGTTCCCCGTTTTCATTTCTTCCAGGCACACCATGCATACCAACTACACCTTCAATTGCTACATTTCCCACTCTAGCATTCAGATCCCCCATCATTACCACATTCACATTCGCTCCAAAGCTCTGCAAACACTCATCAACATCATTCCAGAAAGACTCCTTCTCTTCTTCATCCCTTTCACTACCAGGCCCATATGCACTCACAAATACCCACAACTCACGTTCAAATTTCGCTTTCACCCACATCAGTCTAGATGACACCTCTTTCCATTCAATCACACACACTGCTGTACTTCCGGGCTCACTAATAAGGCCACACCTTCTCTTGCCCTTCCTCTATCAACACCTGATAATCTTCCATTCACACTTCCAAATGTAGACTCACCTTTCCCTTTCATCTTTGTGTCATTCAAAGCTAACACATCCAACTTTCTTCTCACAAACATTCTCCCAATCTCCTCCCTTTTAGCCTCAGTCGTACTACAACCACGCACATTCATAGACCCAACCTTCAGGGTACGGGGATAACTCGATCCCCCATCCCTTTCTCTGGCCTGTCTCTTTTTAGGAACTAAAAAACAGAGGAGGGGGTCCCTAGTCCCCCCACTCCGCCCCTGTTAGTCGCCTTTTACGACACCCAGGGAATACGGTGGCGGAATTCTTCCTAACACAATCTGGCCGCAGAGTAGTAGTACCACCCCATAGTGCGGCCAGATTATGTCCCCCCCCCCGCGTTTGTAGTCATCAGGTCCAGGAAGTTTGTAGTTAATATTGTAGTAACTGCAGCAATATTGTAGTAACTGCAGCAATATTCTAGGAATTAGACTAATTGCAGTAATACTGTACAGTAACATTGTATGATACATTGTAAGTTGTGACATAAATGTGTGCACATGCATATAATTACAGTAGTGGTAACACAATAGCATGGTACAGCAATCAATTGTATTATGAATAAGTCATCTATAACACTTGCTGTACTAATATTACAAAACATGTATTATAAGTCCCCTCATCGCTGCTGTGCCTTACCACTGGCTCTTGGAGAACAATAGCTTCGCTCGTTGTTTCACTCATAGAAAGATTTATACATATACGTATAACAGTTGCACCTACTTTTGTTTGTTTGTTATGCGATCTTGATTTATTTTATTTTATTTATTTATTTTTTTGTACTGTTTTCAGCATTTGTGTTCGGTTTCTAAGTGGTGTCCGAGGTTGCATAAGTGCTGGCTAATCATTGAGACCCTCTTTTTAAGGCTTAGTTTATGTATTGTATTATGATATATACAGTATAACCCGATATTGTGTTATTTTATATAAAAATACATATACATCATATACAACATTTCTCGAAGCGATGGCCGAATGCGGTTGTGGATAAATAACTTCAGGGAAGATTTAAATATAATTTGGAGTGATCTCAGTTTTTATTGTCTTCAGTGGAAGATCAAGATTAACTTAGTGTATGCTAGATAATCTAGGGGCTCTCTTCTCCCCACAGCTTGGTTAGTGTCGCCCCTCTGCCGTCTCTCGTCAATCTGAATCTCGTCCTGTCTTTTCTGGTCTAAGGAAAAGCCTCGTCACGTGGACTATGCGTGCCCGAGATCATTCTAGAACACTGTATGTGTGTATGTCTCTTCCTTGGTGACAAAAGTGCAAGCTGTGCCACTTCCTAGTGGAGCTGATGACACAATGCAATCTAGCCTTCCTCAGAGAGACTGCAAACGTCATTTCCTTTCCCCCTTCTGTCTTACTCTCTCTGCCTTTCATGATACAGAAACTACATATGATACCCAATGTAATAATATTAGAGAATATTAGACTTACGACAACCCTCGGTCACGCCCAACGGCGGACCCACGATGCGTTACAATAGTAATATAATATGACAATGCAAAAGAAAAATGTGCAATAATAACATATTATAAATATGTTATACACGTCATGGAGTAATTTGAAATATGTTCTCTATGCATCTGAGCAAGTAAAAATAATTGTATAGATATATGCCTATATGCAAGTTCTTTGACAATGCTAAAAGTACAACAAAAGCTGCTAATATGCATACTTTATTGCATATATATGATTTATAGTGACATTGTCATAAAAATAACATTAATTCCCTTTTTTTTAAATATAAAAGTTTCTAGTTGAAATATTCACATATGTACAATATGTCTCTACTCAGTGGGTCTCACTTGAATGTTCATAAGGGAGTAAGAGTGAACAGATTATCTAATATGAATGTTACATGAACAATTACTGATATTTTTAAAGCATAAGATTTCTGCACTGAAATATGACTCCAAAACTATGGGTATCTATGCCTTGATTGATGATATAACGTAGGTAGCAAACTGGAAAGATTAATGGTAATATTACTAAGTCATTACATCGTATGAATATGTATGATACTAGCTATTATGTAAAAAAATTGAATATCGTATAACTTATTGCAGTGAGAGTAGCACAAATCTGCATGGATAGCAGACATACACATATATCTGTGCAATGGTAAAATTACTAGGTCATTACAACAAGTTATACGATATTCAATTTTCCTTCATAATTTCCTTTCCCCCTTCTATCTTATTCTCTCTACCTTCCATGATACAGAAGCTACATACGATACCCAATGTAATAATATTAGAGAATATTAGAGTTACGACACATTATCTATAACACTCACTTGTTGTTCGTTTGTATCTGTGCTGGGCAGTGTATGTGTTAGCAATGTGTGAAAGTCTTTGTCATCACAATTGTGTAAAGAGAATGTTCATTCTTGCTAACTTCACTAGTGTTGGCCATTTTGTTTATTCTTTTTCTGATTTTGCTGGTAATTTATTCTGTCTGGGCACACTAGATAGCTTTAGTTAATAAGTGTTCATCACTCTTCTTTTAATCGTTCACTGGGTGATGGTATATTTTATTGATCACTTTGTAGATGTAATAATGTCTAGTTGTACGTCTGAAACATGTATTTTATGTATGTATAAATGGTGACAATCGTTGGGAATAAATTAATGGTATAGTAAATGAAGGAATATATACAGTATATAATTGTTATTGTTGGTACAAGTACTTAGTAACTGAGGTAATGCAGATAACTGAAATAGGTATTTGTACGTAAATTGTAACTATAAGGCAAGTTTTATATGTCTGTGCTGAAGGCTGTGTCTACCACTGTGTTTATCACTGTATAGTGTATAAATGAAACACCTATGTAACTCACTGATTTGTACTGTGATGGGAACGGTGTGAGTGGTGGTGAGTGGTGCTGTCAGACATGGTGTGATTGACGTGATGTGGTTTCTCAGCAAAACGCTAGCACAGCGACTTTCACTCTGGCAGCTGTGGTGAGTAACTGAGTAACGATGAGTAATGCTGAGTAACGATGAGTGAGGTGAGTGGTGAGTGAGGGCTCTGGATGAGAGGTGCGTGGTGGTTGTTGTTGGTGGCGTCGGCTGCTGTTTTCACCTCTATCTCAGCGCTGTGACGATGAAAACGGAAGGTGGTTGAAGAGAGAAGGGAGGGGTCAGGTGGGGGTTGTGAGTTGTGGGTTATGAGTTACGAATCTACTCGCTCTGTTTGCTTGTATTGTAGCAATCTCGACGGCAGTTGTTCGTTGTTTCGTCGTGAAAATTGGAGGATTAGTTGTATTCTTTCTTGATAATGTAGATTCAACGGTAGAACTGAAGCTGATCTTGGTTACCATCTCGCCTGCTTATGTAGAACTTCACTGTAGAGTTGAAGGCGTGGTACATAAGTCCGCTGCCACCAAAATAATATGTCAAACTTGTAACTGATTATATAGTAGTCGTAGCTGAGCTGTAGTAAATCGTGAGTAGATTTGCGAGATAACCTCAGTTCACCTGTAGTCGGTGACAGTAGAAGATAAATATGGGTCTGGGGTTGATTGTAGTTTTATTGTCTTCAAAAGGAAAAAGCTCAAGGTTTTATACTTTGTCTCACAAGAGTGTCTTGAGGTGAGGGCGGTTTTATGCCTGCTACTAGACCTCCCCTCTCGCTCTCTCCTCTTCAGCCTCCTAATTCCTTCTCACCTGAGATCCTTTTGCTTTCGTCTCTCTCTCAGTTCTGATCTATAATTCCTCTCTCTTGTGTAGGAGTGTTTTGTCACGTGGACTGGTCTTATGTCCGAAGATTCTAGAAGCTTGCAAGAGAGGGAAAAGTTCAGTGGTGTTTCCTGCCTGCCTTGGTGAGAAGGGAATGCTGCGTCGTTTCCTGATCTATGGGCCGGGCTCAACTTCTAGATTTTATCATTTCCACTAGCTATTATTTATGGTATTTTAGAGTCCTGACACTTTTCTCTCAAAGACTATAACTTTACTCTTCCATACATTCACCTTTAGATTCCGTTTCTTACACAATTTCCCAAACTCATTCATCAAGGCTTGCAGTTCCCCTTCGTCTTCACTTAAAAGTACAGAAACATTTGCAAACAATAGTACTGGGAGTATCGAAGCACTGCCCTCTTTCATTAGGGTCACTTCAACAGACACTGTCTTACCTTGTATCTCTTTTATTACCCCATCCAAATACAGATTGAACAACCATGGGGACATGACACATCGCTGTTTCAATCAAACATTCAGACAGAAAACTTTACTCAGTTCACTATCCACACGCACTGCAGCCTTAGCACCCTCATATATACTCTTCACGGCATTCAGCAACTTCTCATTTACTCCATATATCCTTAATACTTTCCACAATCCTTGTCTATCCACCCCGTCATATGCTTTCTCCAAATCCATGAAGGCAGCACAGAGCTTCTTATCCATCTCTAGAAACTTTTCCACCAAAGACCTAAGAATGAATACTGATCTGCACAACCTCTTCCCTTCCTAACACCTCCTCGTTCTTCTCGAACTAATTCGTATGTTTTTTTCCCTTACTTGGTCAGTAAGTATGCTACCATTTACTTTTCCTATTGCACTGAGAAGACAAATGCCTCTGTGACTGCCGCACACTTCTTTTTCCACTTTTCCTTTGTGCAGGTGAATAATTATACCTGACTTCCAATCCACCGGAACTCTACCTTCCTCCCAGGCCAATCTCCACATCTTCAAAGTATACTTTGTACTCCTTGAATATGCCTCACCATTTTTGTTCAGCAAAAGGTTTGAGATTCAGTGAGGTAAGTGTGAGTTTCACGGAGACATCAGCCTCTCCAGCACAAAGGTCACAGCTCCAAGACTGAGACCTAACAGGAGAAGCAACAAAGGCCCCTGCATATGAGTTAAGTTTCTGCTTCTGAATCTGGATGAGGAACTGTCTGATGCCTCTGGCCTCGACTCGTGCTCCAGGTCATCCCGTTGCTTCATTCTTTGTTCTTGGGCAGCTGCTTCCAAGGTTTCCTTCTTGCACTGCTCATACAAGCCAGCCTGAATGCGACACAAGAGAGACATGTATTAGCATAACATAAGAACACTGTGTTTCATAACATAAAACATTCAATTAATGGTTTGGGAATATGACAAACAAAATTTGCTCTTTTTTTCTCATTATTCCTTTTGATTAATGATCTATGATTTTTCTAGCTTCATAGGAACTTGCTGCAATGATGAGCTAAAGGCCATCTACCTTAACCGCTGTCTACATTAAGTTTCTAGGTGATGAATGAAGCAGTTCGTAATAAGCTGGAATTAAATTACTAATTCTGTATTCTCAGTCCAAATGTAAACCAAAATATGTTTTCCCTAATTTTAGGTGTCTTAGGTTCATCTTCAGATCTTTAAAACTATCTAACGTTTGCCAGCATACAGTGCAAAGTAAGGTAATTCACAGCCAAAGTGTTAACTTTTAGGATGCTGTGTATTTTGTATGGCAATTAGCGAGACGGGTCAACATATAAATGAATCGATTTCGTACCTCTTACGATATCCTTTTTTTTGTGTTATTTTTACAGACGATCTTCTTCAACACGAGAGAGTTTTAAAAACTGAGGAGTGTGATATAGCCTTCATAACTCCTTTTACTGAAGATGTCTTTTACAAGTTAATAAAATCGCTTGAAACAACAACAAAATTATTTGAAAATACGCCACCGAATTTAAGGACTTTACTGTCAGAAATGAGTTGATACAGATACAAGAGAACAGGAGGATTAAATTAAAAAAAAAAAAGGTAAAACATATAAGAATGATGGAGAATGGATGGACTTCCAGAAAGTTTCCAGCAGTCAATGAATCTCTCTGCATACTCTACTTATTACGCTGAGACTAGTTCTGCGAAAGTAATGGGCAAGTATTCTTGTCAGCTGAGAAAGCTCCCTATCTTTACGTAAGCGATGTAGTTTGCTTATTACTGTCCCCTTCTGTGTTACATAAAACCTTCCAATATAGGCATACTCTGGATAGAAAATGGACAAAAGGATATTACCCACCCATACTCAAAAATACATCTCTAAGAAAAAGAGGTTAGGGAGCTTCTATAAATGGCGAGGATACGAGCAATGGTGTCTACAGAGTACCTGTACCCATAGCCGAATTATTCTGCTATGATGTCTGAAAAGGTTTTTGCACTAATAATCATCTTGGTACCTACCTGAACTATAATCCAAAGTTTCTTATCTTGTACTGTATTATGGGGAGCACCGTGCGTTATTGGTCGAGCGAACAGCAGCTTCAGCACACTCTGCTTCCCCATATACAGTGGCGGTTCCGTCTAGCCTGACGAAGTGATGATTGAGGGTCATTTGCAAATCCAGACACGCACCAAGATGAGCACGCCTCGAGGTAACAAATAGTCAGTCCTTACAAGGGATCAAATTTTACGTTCATTTTTTAGTTACATATTTGTATTATATTTGTGTTACCGTCTATCGTCACAAAATATTATTACAAAACCATTTGCAGTTCATAAAATGCTTTTGTTTGGCATGCCTGAAGAAGTCATTTATTACTGGAAAATGATGCCACGATATACCATAAGCCTTTCCCTACTATAACGACATTTTAGCTACTATTTTCCAACCGTCTATACCCATGACATTGTGGTGATTGTTATATACAAGACTTGAGGCCTTCCTGGATACGTACACCATAAGATGGTAAATGGAACCACTCGATATTGGAAAATGGGAGCAATATGCTATGTTAACTCTTTAGCACCACGACGCTCTGTCTTTCCAGAGACAGCGATGTTGCCGTCAGCATTCAAGAAATGTCATTTCAGGGCCATTTGCAAACTTATGAACCCTAACAAGTAGATAGTCATTCATTATTGCCAATAGCAGCTCCATAATATGTAAAAAAATAAAAATGAAACACCGAGTACTCGGTCTTTTAGCTGTTAATGCAAAGCGTTGCTTGGTATGCCTCCGCCAAGCCTTCCTCATGGACTCGCCATACACCTTCCATGACAGGGATCACTGTGGGTTGAAATGAGACGAAACATAAACTAAGTCGACCCCATATGACTTTGACCTTTGACCCCTTGACTTTGCTGACCCAGTTAGTTCATTGTTCGTTCATACTGTATAAGTGACAGAAGTTTGGTTGAAATCCGTTAAGAAATTCAGGAGATGTGCCCACATCCATATGACCTTGGCCTTTGACCCCTTGACCTTAATGACCTAATCAGTTCATCATTGCTTTATACTGCATCGCTAATAAGAGTTTTGTCGTATTCCGTCATGGGGTTCAGGAGATATTGCGCCTACAGGGATAGAGGCGGTAGCTCGATCGGTAGAGGGTTGGCTTGCGCGAATCCTCGCTGATGCTCGGAACAGTTTAAGGATTTGAATTTCATTAAATCAGGCTTTACTGATCTACCAGAAGACCCGCCGACATGTCGTAAAAATGACCCCGCTAATACCAATACACCAGTCCTGTATGAGACAGCCTTAGCATGTATTCAATATGGACGGTGGGTGTTAAGCGCCGAAGTGGTGACATGTAGATTGTAGGAGGACGACTGGGCCTTGATAGCAGGCTGTGAAGCCTATGCCCAGAGTCGGACACATAAAAAAAAAAAAAACTAACTTCAATGATTATGGAGGAGGCTCAATAGCATCTCTTAACGACTAATTTTGGTATACGGTTGCTTAGAATAATTCTGCACGTCATTTAGGCAGAGTACGGTGATAGCAGATTGTATTAAACAACACACAAAAATGTAGAAAGGTGTAATAAGAAAAATAAATACAATGGGAAGAGGTGATAGGGAGCTTCCTTGGTGGACGAGAATACATGACTATAGTCTCGGTGCGCGACTCTGAGGTTGTCATTATCGTACCCTGGCAACCTACAATTCAAAAGTGCGTCCAGTTTCGTATCATATTATACACGAATCATTATTATGCACGAATTTATTATACACGACTATTATTATACACGAACATATATACACGAATCACATGCGTCTCATATTATACACAAAATTAGACGCACTTTTGAATGGTAGTTTGGCAGGGCACGATAATAACAACCTCAGAGTCGCGCGCAGTGACTAGATCATTCGGCCTCTTTTTCGGGAGAGTTCTAGTGTTATATTCCAGCTAATGACAACCTGTTGTTACCCAAAAAGGTTTACATACAAAAATGGTTAGCATTTTTGTTCATACTGTCCCCTGGTGCAGGAAACTGATCACCCTTGCCTTAACCCATCACCTCCCGACCTATTTCCCCCCTCCCAATACCCCCCTGTCCCGAGCAATTTCGGATTTTTATTTTTTAGCTCAAACCTTCGCTTTTGGTGAGAAAGAACGAAAATTCACAGATAAATCGCGATCGTCAGCTTAAAAATGTTGATACAGGTGTCATTCAACCTTACATTTTCCTTTCAGGGTACCTGGCTGAAGAAAACGAACTATGGAAGGGTTAACTAATTCAAACAACTTTAAATACGTATTTATTTATGTATTTGGTACGAATTTATGTGTAGTAACAGACTATATTGGTTTTCATACATTTATATAGGCAATAGAAGCATTGTTCAGTCACCAAACACATCAACATATGGGACCTTCCTTTATGACATTACCACCTCATCACTTCTGTTTATTTCTTGCTTTAGCTTCTTTATTTCTTTGTCTTCCACCTCAGGAATCACTTTCACCGTGAATTTCGTCATTGGAGAGACCGTGGGGCAACATATCTTTACTGGCGAGGTTACTGCTAACAGGTGAATTGCCCAGTGTGGGGGGAAAGGGGGGAGGGGGGTTAGGTGTGGCCAGGCAGTATCCCCACTTGGCAGCAGGTAGAGGAACGTCTCCCACATATGCCTACCAAAAATCACCCATGAAACTTGATAATTGTGCAAATTATGAGCCTTGCAATTGCGCAACGTAATGGTTCATCGATGGGTGTAGCTGTGACAAAACGTCGCGACGTTCCCATACGTTGATGGGATTCCTCGGGTTAAACGTCGGACAATTACTCATATACCAAGTCCTATAGGAGGCTTCGTGACTCCTGGATTCATATTCTCTTTAGTTACAGAAGCTCCATAACACCCTTTCTTATGCAGTTTATTTTGTTTATACCATTTTCTCATAATGTATTACATAAATCCTCCTAACATCGCCATACCCAGCATAAACAACGTACAAAGGGATATTAAACAGCCATATCCAAGAGTAAATCGCTGAGGGGAAGGTGCTAACGAGCCTCATTACCCGACGAGAATACTGGCCTTGTTCCTTATCAGTTTCTTCTGCATATACACCTTAACATTTTCTTGTGTTTTGTCATTTTACCATGGACACAGTAGGCATCAGTGGCATACATAACGATACTAAAGTGTAATGTAATATAGAGTGAATTGCCAAGGAAGAGGCGTTACGAAACCTCTGAGGCGACTAAGAATACTGTACGCCCGTAGGTAGCCTAGTGCCGGTCGTGTTGTCCATTCCGTGTACCGTATTTGCACTTTTTCTCAGACAGGAAAGTCTACGTTGGGATACGGATGTTTTCTTAGTATTAGGTTAGGTTAGTTGGTTAGTCAGTTTGCTTATTATATT
>JAGKTI010028031.1:646-11851 GCA_018397915.1 Birgus latro | reverse complement strand
TTTTTTTTTTTCCTTAGCCGTGACTTCAAGGACAAGAAGTAGAGCAAATTGTGAAATAGTTCCGGATGATAGCAATCGTTTTGGAGGTAGGTCCATTCCCTTTTAATCTAATAATGGCTGAATAAGCATATTTCATGGCTAAAACGCTGAATATGCAATTTCCTCAAGTGTTCTCAAAGTTGTTTGAAAAGCACATTATATTCAGAACTAAGAACATTGTGAGGGTGAAAATTTCACATTTATGAAGGATAACAAGAAGTCGAATGACAAGTAAAGAGAGCAATCACATTAGGTTTTTAAGAACAAAAAGCTTGAAACATTGTCAGGAACTCCGAAACAATATAAAATGTTCGATTTTTTTTTTTCTCAGGACAAGCAGATTAAAGTTACGTCGAGCCTCGGGGCGGTAAAAAAAAAAAAATCAATATTAATGCTTCTGTTACACCAAAAACCACATTTCCTTAGGTAAAAAATTTCACTTGTGTAATTCCTCTTGGGAGGGAATTCTGGATTATTAATTTCTGGTTTGACTTGAAGGACAAGAAGTGGTGCAAATTGTTAAATAGTTCCGGCTGATAGCATAGGAAAACGCTGAATATGCAACTTCCTCAAGTGTTCTCAGTTGTTTTAAAAACACACTATATTACATACAGAACTATGAAGACACTTGTGAGGGTGAAAATGTCACATTTATGAAGTCGAATGACAAGTAGAGCTGACACCTTATGTTTTCAAGAACAAAATGCTTGAAACATTGAGATATCCGAAACAATATAAAAGCTTTGATTTTTTTTTCAGCACAAGCAGTTTAAAGTTATTTCGAGCCTCATGGCGGTAGAAAAAAAATAAACGAACATTTTCACACAATCAAGGTTTCTGTTGCACCATAAACCAAATTTCCTTAGGTAAAAACTTTCACTACTGTGATTCCTCTTGAGACGGAATTCTGAATTATTAACTTCTGATTTGTCGTTTTTTTTTTTCCTTAGCCGTGACTTCAAGGACAAGAAGTAGTTCAAATTGTGAAATAGTTCCGGCTGATAGCATCTGTTATGGATGTATGTCCATTCTCATTTAATCTAATGGTGGCTGAATAAGCGTATTTCTCGGCGAAAACGCTGAATATGCAACTTCCTCGAGTGTTCTCAAAGTTGATTGTGAAACACATTACATTATATTCAGAACTAAGAAGACACTTGTGACGGTGATAATGTCACGTTTATGAAGGATAATAAGAAGTCGACTGACAAGTAAAGAGAGCTAGTACCTTAGGTTTTCAAGATGAAAAAGCTTGAAACATTGTAAGGATCACCGAAACAATTTAAAAACTTCGATTTTTTTTTTCCCAGCAAGAGCAGTTTGAAGTTACGTCGAGGCTCGTGGCGGGGAAAATAAATCCACAATATTTGGTTTGTTACACTAAAAACCATATTTCCTTAGATAAAATCTTTCAATACTCTGATTCCTCTTGTGACGGAATTTTGGATAATTAACTTCTGATTTGTCGATTTTTTTTTCCCTTAGCCGTGACTTCAAGGACAAGAAGTAGTGCAAATTTTGAAGACTTCCAGCTGATAGCATATGTTTTGGAAGTATGTACATTCTCTTTTAATCTAATGATGGCTGAATAAGCGTATTTCTCAGTGAAAACGCAAAAAAGCAACTTCAAATGTTCTCAAAGTTGATTGTAAAACACATTACATTCAGAACTAAGACGACACTTGTGAGGGTGAAAATGTCGCATTTAAAAAGGATAACAAGAAGTCGAATGACATGTAAAGAGAACTGCCACCTTAGGTTTTAAAGAAAAAAAGCTTGAAACATTGTGAGGATCACCGAAAGAATATAAAAATTTCGATTTTTTTTTTCCCAGCAACTGCAGTTTAAAGTTAAGTCGAGCCTCGTGGCAGTAAAAATTTTTTTTTCACAATATTAATGTTTCTGCTACACCAAAAACCACATTTCCTGAGGTAAAACCTTTCAATACTGTGATTCCTCTTGACGCGGAATTCTGGATTAGTAACTTTTGATTAGTAGATATTTTTTTTCCCTTAGCCGTGACTTCAAGGACAAGAAGTACTGCAAATTGTGAAATAGTTCCGGCTGATTTCATACGTTTTGGAGGTAGGTCCATTCTCTTTTAATCTAATGATGGCTGAATAAGCGTATTTCTCGGAGAAAACGCTGAATATGCAACTTCTTCATGTGTTCTCAAAGTTGATTGAAAAACATTATATTATATTCAGAACTAAGAACCTTGTGAGGGTGAAAATGTCACATTAATGAAGGATAACAAGAAGTCGAATGACACGTTAAGAACAAAAAGCTTGAAACATTGTCAGGATCACCTAAACAATAAAAAAAGTTCGATTTTTTTTTCCTCAGCACAAGCAGATTAAAGTTAAGTCGAACCACGAGGGGGTAAAAAAAACAAATCACAATATTAATGCTTCTGTTACACCAAAAACCACATTTCCTGAGGTAAAATATTTCACTAGTGTGATTCCTCTTGAGAAGGAATTCTGGATTATTAACTTCCTGTTTGATTTTTTTCGTCTTAGCCGTGACTTCAAGGACAAGTAGTAGTTCAAATTGTGAAATAGTTCCGGCTGATTGCATCCGTTATGGATGTAAGTCCATTCTCATTTAATCTAATGGTGGCTGAATAAGCGTATTTCTCGGCGAGAACGCTGAATATGCAGGTTCCTCGAGTGTTCTCAAAGTTGATTGTGAAACACATTATATTATATTCAGAACTAAGAAGACACTTGTGAAAGTGATAATGTCACATTTATGATGGATAATAAGAAATCGACTGACACGTAAAGAGAGTTAGCACTTTAGGTTTTCAATAAGAAAAAGCTTGAAACATTGTGAGGATCACTGAAACAATTTAAAAACATCAATTTTTTTCTTTTCCAGCAAGAGCAGTTTAAAATTAAGTCGAGGCTTGTGATGGGGAAAAAAATACACAATATCTTGGTTTGTTACACCAAAAACCATATTTTCTTAGATAAAATCTTTCAATACTCTGATTCCTCATGTGAAGGAGTTCTTGATAATTAACTTCTCATTTGTCGATTTTTTTCCCCTTAGCCGTGACTTCAAGGACAAGAAGTAGTGCAAATTGTGAAAAGTTCCAGCTGATAGCATACATTTTGGAAGTATGTCCATTCTCTTTTAATCTAATGATGGCTGAATAAGCGTATTTCTAGGCGAAAACGCTGAAAATGCAACTTCAAATGTTCTCAAAGTTGACTATAAAACACATTATATTCATAACTAAGAAGACACTTGTGAAGGTGAAAATGTCACATTTATGAAGGATAACAAGAAGTCGAATGACACGTAAAGAGAGCTGTCACTTTAGGTTGTTAAGAACAAAAAGCTTGATACATTGTGAGGATCACCGAAAGAATATAAAAATTTCAATTTTTTTTTTCCAGCAAGTGTAGTTTAAAGTTGAGCCTCGTGGCAGTTAAAAAATAATCATTTTCACAATATTAATGTTTCTGTTACACCAAAAACCACATTTCCTGAGGTAAAATCTTTCACTACTGTGATACCTCTTGAGACGGAATTCTGGATTAGTAACTTCTGAGATGTAGATTTTTTTTTTTTCTCTTAGCCGTGACTTCAAGGACAAGAAGTAGTGCAAATTGTGAAATAATTCCGGCTGATTTCATACGTTTTGGAGGTAGGTCCATTCTCTTTTAATATAATGATGGCTGAATAAGCGTATTACGCTGAATACTGCAACTTTCTCAAGTGTTCTCAAAGTTGATTGTAAAAACATTATATTATATTCAGAACTAAGAAGACACGTGTGCGGGTGAAAATGTCACCTTTATGAAGGATAACAAGAAGTCCAATGACACGTAAAGAGAGCTGAGACCTTAGGATTTTAAAATCAAAAATCTTGAAACTTTGTGAGGATCACCGAAACAATATAAAAATATCGATTTTTTCTTTTCCAGCAAGAGCAGTTTAAAGTTAAGTCGAGCTTCGTGGCGGTTAAACAAAAAAATCTATATTAATGTTTCTGTTACACCAAAAATCACATTTCGTGAGGTAAAATCTTTCACTACTGTGGTTCCTCTTCAGTCGGAATTCTGGATTAGTAACTTCTGACTTTTAGATTTTTTTTTTCCTTTAGCCGTGACTTCAAGGACAAGAAGTAGTGCAAATTGTGAAATAGTTCCGGCTGTTAGCATACGTTTTGGAGGTAGGTCCATTCTCTTTTAATCTAATGATGGCTGAATAACCGTATTTCTCGGCGAAAACGCTGAATATGCAACTTCCTCGAGTGTTCTCAAAGTTGATTGTAAAACACATTATATTATATTCAGAACTAAGGAGACACTTGTGAGGGTGAAAATGTCACCTTTATGAAGAATAACAAGAAGTCGAATGACACGTACAGAGCTGACACCTTAGGTTTTTAAGATCATAAAGCTTGAAACATTGTGAAGATCACCGAAAGAATATAAAAATTTCGATTTTTTTCTCCTAGCAGAAGTAGTTTAATATTATGTCGAGAATATCGCTGTATTAAAAAAGAAATAATATCAAGGTTTCTGTTACCCCCAAAACCACATTTTCTTAAGTAAAATATTTCTATACTGAGATTCCACTTGGAACGAAATTTTGGATGATTTACTTCTGATTTGTCATTTTTTTTTTCCTTAGCCGTGACTTCAAGGGCAAGAAGTAGAGCAAATTGAGAAATAGTTCCGGATGATAGCAATCGTTCTGGAGGTAGGTCCATTCTCTTTTAATCTAATAATGGCTGAATAAGCGTATTTCTCGGCGAGAACGCTGAATATGCAACTTCCTCAAGTGTTCTCAAAGTTGATTGTAAAACGTTTTACACTATATTCAGAACTAAGAAGAACCTTGTGAGGGTGAAAATGTCACATTTATGAAAGATAACAAGAAGTCGAATGACACGTAAAGAGAGCAGTCACATTATTTTTTTTAGAACAAAAATCTTGAAACATTGTCAAGATCACCCAAACAATAAAAATTCTTCGATTCTTTTTCTCTGCACAAGCAGATTAAAGTTACGTCGAGACTCTAGGCGGTGAAAAAAAAAAGTCACAATATTAATGTCTCTGTTACACCGAAAACCACCTTACCTCAGGTAAAATCTTTCACTACTATGATTCCTCTTGAGACGGAATTCTAGGTTATTAACTTCTGATTTGATTTTTTTCCCTTAGCTGTGATTTCAAGGACGAGAAGTAGTAAAATTGTGAAATAGTTCCGTCTGATAACATCCGTTATGGAGGTAGGTCCATTCTCATTTAATCTAAAGGTAGCTCAATAAGCGTATTTCTCGGCGAAAACGCTGAATATGCAACTTCTTCAAGTGTTGTCAAAGTACATTGTAAAACACATTATATTATATTCAGAACTTAGAAGACACTTGTGAGGGTGATTGTCATATATGAAGGTTAATAAGAAGAAAACTGACACGTAAAGAGATCTGGCACCTTAGTTTTTTAAGAAGAAAAAGCTTGAAACATTGTGAGGATCACCGAAACATTTTAAAAACTTCAATTTTTTTTCAGCAAGGCCAGTTTAAAATTACGCCGAGCCTAGTGGCGGTAAAAAAAAAAAAATATCCACAAAATCTAGGTTTCTGTTACAACAAAAACCACATTTTCTTAGATAAAATCTCTCAGTACTCTGATTCCTCTAGAGACGGAATTCTGGATTATATACTTCTTATTTGTCGATTTTTTTTCCCCTTAGCCGTGACTTCAAGGACAAGAAGTAGTGCAAATTGTGAAAAAGTTCCAGCTGATAGCATACATTTTGGAAGTATGTCCATTCTCTTTTAATCTAATGATGGCTGAATAAGCGTATTTCTAGGCGAAAACGCTAAAAATGCAACTTCAAGTGTTCTCAAAGTTGATTGTAAAACACATTATATTCAGATCTAAGAAGACACTTGTGACGGTGAAAATGTCACATTTATGAAGGATAACAAGAAGTCGAATGACATGTAAAGAGAGCTGTCACCTTAGGTTTTTAAGAACAAACAGCTTGAAACATTGTGAGGATCACCGAAAGAATATTAAAAATTTCGATTTTTTTCCTCCAGCAAGAGCAGTTTAAAGTTAAGTCAAGCCTACTGGCAGTTGAAAAAAAAACATTTTCACAATATTAATGTTTCTGTTACACCAAAAACCACATTTCCTGAGGTAAAGTCTTTCACTACTGTGATTAGTCTTCAGACGGAATTCTGGATTAGTAACTTCTGATTTGTAGATTTTTTTTTCCTTTAGCCGTGACTTCAAGGACAAGAAGTAGTGCAAATTGTGAAATAGTTCCGGCTCTTAGCATACGTTTTGGAGGTAGGTCCATTCTCTTTTAAGCTAATGATGGCTGAATAAGCGTATTTCTCGGCGAAAACGCTGAATATGCAACTTCCTCAAGTGTTCTAAAAGTTGATTGTAAAACACATTATATTATATTCAGAACTAAGGAGACACTTGTGAGGGTGAAAATCTCACCTTTATGAAGAATAACAAGAAGTCGAATGACACGTACAGAGCTGACACCTTAGGTTTTTAAGATCATAAAGCTTGAAACATTGTGAGGATCACCGAAACAATATAAAAATTTCAATTTTTTTTCCCCTAGCAGAAGCAGTTTAATATTACGTCGAGAATATCGCTGTATAAAAAAAAATATCAAGGTTGCTGTTACCCCCAAAACCACATTTTCTTATGTAAAATATTTCTATACTGAGATTCCACTTGGGACGAAATTCTGGATGATTTGCTTCTGATTTGTCACTTTTTTTTTCCTTAGCCGTGACTTCAAGGACAAGAAGTAGAGCAAATTGAGAAATAGTCCCGGATGATAGCAATCGTTTTGGAGGTAGGTCCATTCTCTTTTAATCTAATAATGGCTGAATAAGCGTATTTCTCGGCGAAATCGCTGAATATGCAACTTCCTCAAGTGTTCTCAAAGTTGATTGTAAAACACATTATATTATATTCAGAACTAAGAAGAACCTTGTGAGGGTGAAAATGTCACATTTATGAAAGATAACAAGAAGTCGAATGACACGTAAAGAGAGCAATCACATTATTTTTTTAAGAACAAAAAGCTTGAATCATTGTCAAGATCACCGAATCAATAAAAATTGCTAGATTTTTTTTCTCTGCACAAGCAGATTAAAGTTACGTCGAGACTCGAGGCGGTGAAAAAAAGGTCACAATATTAATGTCTCTGTTACACCGAAAACCACCTTACCTCAGGTAAAATCTTTCCATACTATGATTCCTCTTGAGTCGAAATTCTGGATTATTAACTTCTGATTTGATTTTTTTCCCCTTAGCCTTGATTTCAAGGACGAGAAGTAGTACAAATTGTGAAATAGTTCCGGCTGATAACATCCGTTATGGAGGTAGGTCCATTCTCATTTAATCTAAAGGTGGCTCAGTAAGCGTATTTCTCGGCGAAAAGGCTAAATATGCAACTTCCTCAAGAGTTGTCAAATTTCATTGTAAAACACATTATATTATATTCAGAACTAAGAAGACACTTGTGAGGGTGATAATGTCATATATATGAAGATTAATAAGAAGAAAACTGACGGGTAAAGAGAGCTGGAACCTAAGGTTTTTAAGAAGAAAAAGCTTGAAACATTGTGAGGATCACCGAAACAATTTGAAAACTTCGATTTTTTTCAGCAAGACCAGTTTAAAGTTACCTCGAGCCTAGTGGCGGTAAAAAAAAAAAAATATCCACAATATCTAGGTTTTTGTTACACCAAAAACCACATTTCCTTAGATAAAATCTTTCAGTACTCTGATTCCTCTTGAGACGGAATTCTGGATTATTAACTTCTGATTTGTCGATTTTTTTTCCCTTAGCCGTGACTTCAAGGACAAGAAGTGGTGCAAATTGTGAAAAAGTTCCAGCTGATAGCATACATTTTGGAAGTATGTCCATTCTCTTTTAATCTATTGATGTCTGAATTAGCGTATTTCTAGGCGAAAACGCTGAAAATGCAACTTCAAGTGTTCTCAAAGCTGATTGTAAAACATTATATTCAGAACTAAGAAGACACTTGTGAGGGTGAAAATGTCACATTTATGAAGGATAACAAAAAGTCGAATGACATGTAAAGAGAGCTGTCACCTTAGGTTTTTAAGAACAAAAGCTTGAAACATTGTGAGGATCACCGAAATAATATTAAAAATTTCGATGTTTTTTCTCCAGCAAGAGCAGTTTAAAGTTAAGTCGAGCCCAGTGGCAGTTAAAAAAAAAAAATCACAAAATTAATCTTTCTGTTACACCAAAAACCACATTTCCTGAGGTAAAATCTTTCATTACTGTGATTCCTATTGAGACGGAATTCTGGATTAGTAACTTCTGATTTGTAGATTTTTTTTCCCTTAGCCGTAACTTCAAGGACAAGATGTAGTGCAAATTGTGAAATAGTTCCGGCTGATTTCATACGTTTTGGAGGTAGGTCCATTCTCTTTTAATCTAATGATGGCTGAATAAGCGTATTTCTCGGCGAAAACGCTGAATATGCAACTTCCTCAAGTGTTCTCAAAGTTTATTGTAAAACACATTATATTATATTCAGAACTAAGAAGACTCTTGTGAGGGTGAAAATGTCACCTTTATGAAGGATAACAAGAAGTCCAATGACACGTAAAGAGAGCTGACATCTTTGGTTTTTTAGAACTAAAAGCTTGAAACATTGTAAGGATAACCGAAACAATATAAAAATTTCGATTTTTTCCCCCTAGCAGAAGCAGTTTAAAATTACGTCGAGAATGTCGCTGTATAAAAAGAAAATATCAAGGTTTCTGTTAAACCCAAAACCACATTTTCTTATGTAAAATATAAGATTCCACTTGAGACGGAATTCTGGATGATTTACTTCTGATTTGTCCTTTTTTTTTTTTTTCCTTAGCCGTGACTTCAAGGACAAGAAGTAGAGCAAATTGTGAAATAGTCCCGGATGATAGCAATCGTTTTGGGGTAGGTCCATTTTCTTTTAATCTAATAATGGCTGAATAAGCGTATTTCATGGCGAAAACGCTGAATATGCAATTTAATCAAGTGTTCTCAAAGTCGATTGTAAAATACATATTATATTAAGAACTAAGAAGAACCTTGTGAGAGTGAAAATGTCACATTTATGAAGGATAACAAGAAGTCGAATGACACGTAAAGAGAGCTATCACATTAGGTTTTTAAGAACAAAAAGCTTGAAACATTGGCAGGATCACCGAAACAATAAAAATTCTATTTTTTTTTCTCTGCACAATAAGATTAAAGTTACGTCGCGACTCGAGGCATTAAAAAAAAGAAGTCAATATTAATTACTCTGTTACACCAAAAACCACATTACCTTAGGTAAAATCTTTCACTACTATGATTCCTCTTGAGACGGAATTCTAGATTATTAACTTCTGATTTGATTTTTTTNATTTTTTTTTTCTCTGCACAAGAAGATTAAAGTTACGTCGCGACTCGAGGCATTAAAAAAAAGAAGAAGTCAATATTAATTACTCTGTTACACCAAAAACCACATTACCTTAGGTAAAATCATTCACTACTATGAATCCTCTTGAGACGGAATTCTAGATTATTAACTTCTGATTCGATTTTTTTTCCCTTAGCCGTGACTTCAAGGACGAGAAGTAGTAAAAATTGTGAAATTGTTCCGGCTGATAACATCCATTATGGACGTAGGTCTATTCTCTTTTTATCTAATGATGGCTGAATAAGCGTATTTCTAGGCGAAAACGCTGAAAATGCAACTTCAAATGTTCTCAAAGTTGATTGTAAAACACATTATATTCAGAACTAAGAAGACACTTGTGAGGGTAAAAATGTCACATTTATGAAGGATAACAAGAAGTCGAATAACACGTAAAGAGAGCTGTCACCTTAGGTTTTTAAGAACAAATAGCTTGAAACATTGTGAGGATCACCGAAGGAATATAAAAATTTCGATTTTTTTTTTCCAGCAAGAGCAGTTTAAAGTTAAGTCGAGCTTCGTGGCGGTTAAACAAAAAAATCAATATTAATGTTTCTGTTACACCAAAAACCACATTTCCTGAGGTAAAATCTTTCACTACTGTGATTCCTCTTCAGACGGAATTCTGGATTAGTAACTTCTGATTTGTAGATTTTTTTTTCCCTTAGCCGTGACTTCAAGGACAAGAAGTAGTGCAAATTGTGAAATAGTTCCGGCTCTTAGCTTACGTTTTGGAGATAGGTCCATTCTCTTTTAATCTAATGATGGCTGAATAAGCGTGTTTCTCGGCGAAAACGCTGAATATGCAACTTCCTCAAGTGTTCTCAAAGTTGATTGTAAAACACATTATATTATATTCAGAACTAAGGAGACACTTGTGAGGGTGAAAATGTCACCTTTATGAAGAATAACAAGAAGTCGAATGACACGGTCAGAGCTGACACCTTAGGTTTTTAAGATCAAAAAGCTTGAAACAATGTGAGGATCACCGAAACAATATAAAAATTTCGATTTTTTTCTCCTAGCAGAAGCAGTTTAATATTACGTCGAGAATATCGCTGTATAAAAAAAAAATAATATCAAGATTTCTGTTACCCCCCAAAACCACATTTTCTTATGTAAAATATTTCTATACTGAGATTCCACTTGGAACGAAATTCTGGATGATTTACTTCTGATTTGTCACTTTTTTTTTTCCTTAGCCGTGACTTCAAGGGCAAGAAGTAGAGCAAATTGAGAAATTGTTCCGGATGATAGCAATCGTTTTGAAGGTAGGTCCATTCTCTTTTAATCTAATAATGGCTGAATAAGCGTATTTCTCGGCGAAAACGCTGAATATGCAACTTCCTCAAGTGTTCTCAAAGTTGGTTGTAAAACACATTATATTATATTCAGAACTAAGAAGAACCTTTTGAGGGTGAAAATGTCACCTTTATGAAAGATAAGATGAAGTCGAATGACACGTACAGAGCTGACACCTTAGGTTTTTAAGATCAAAAAGCTTGAAACATTGTGAGGATCACCGAAACAATATAAAAATTTCGATTTTTTTCCCCCTAGCAGAAGCAGTTTAATATTACGTCGAGAATATCGCTGTATAAAAAAAAAAATAATATCAAGGTTTCTGTTACCCCCAAAACCACATTTTCTTATGTAAAATATTTCTATACTGAGATTCCACTTGG
>JAGKTI010028029.1:0-13075 GCA_018397915.1 Birgus latro | reverse complement strand
ACAAAACAGAAGAGGCATTATCCCAGTCAATACAGTGATTCTCATCTCTCATATGCACAAATAAGGCACTAGATATTTGCCCTGTCCTAACACTATACTTATGTTGTTTGATTCTAGCATTAAGTTCTTTTCCTGACTGGGCTACATAAAATTTGTTGCACTCTTTACATGGCATTTTGTAAATGCAGCCACTTGAATTATCAGGTGAATTCTTAATCAACCTCTTCTTCACAGTACAAGAATGATTGAATACTACATTTACATTCCACCTTTTCATCAGCTGAGGAACTTTGGAAAATTTCTCACTGTATGGTAAAATTAGGAGATTCGATTTATCACGAGAAGGCAATGGGATGGTCCTATGGAAGGTTTTCCTTGCTTGGTTGAAAGCTTTATCTAATGAAGGTTTGGGGGTACTTTAATTTGGCTGCCATATCGTAGATGTTTCCAAGTTTCTCATCCATGAATTCCGGGCTACAGATTCGAAGAGCACGCAGAAACATAGATGAAAACACTGACAATTTTACTTCATCCTGATGAGCAGAATAAAAATAAATATATGAACAAATATTAGTTGGCTTTCTGTAGATATTGAACCTAAATCCATTCCTTGTTTTGTGAACAATGCAGTCTAAGAATGGCAGTTTTCCTTCATGTTCTTGTTCAACTGTGAATTTTATGGAAGGTGCTAAATTGTTCAGCTGAGGAAGGAAAGTATCCAGGTTTTCACTGGTTGGCCAAAGACATAATATATCATCTAAATATCTAAACCACACTGCATCCTTAGGTAAAATGTTACTAAGTAATCTTTTCTCAAAGAATTCCATATAATGATTACTGAGAACAGGTGAGAGGGGGTTGCCCATTGCCACACCAAATTTCTGACAATAGTATTCTCCATTAAATTCGAATTTACATTCTTTGATACAAAGCTTAATCAACCCAATAAATGTTGTTTCTGAGACGGGCAAGGAAAGGTTACTTCATGAATCCTTGAGAGATTCTATCAGATCATCAACAGGAACCTTGGCGAATAAAGATGTTACATCAAAGTTTACAAGCTTAAAATCACAATGTACATTTAACCCGTTACGTTTGTCCACAAGATCATCATTATTCTTGATATTTGAGTCAGAGATGGTACCAATAAGTGGACTTAGTAATGATACTAACCATTTGGATAGCTTGTAGGAAGCTGAACCTACTGAGCTAATTATGGGTCTAGCAGGGTTGTTATGCTTGTGAGTTTTGATGAGACTGTACATGTATGGTAAGGAAGGAGAGACAGATGTAAGACTTTTAATGAGGTCCTCATCACCTTTCAATAAACACTTCAGTTTCTTGTTAAACTGTGAATTCACTGTTTCAAGAGGGTTACTTATAAGCTTGGCATAAGTAACTTTATCATTAAGTAAGTCATTCATTTTAGATAAATAGTCACTTTTGTTCATAATCACTACAGCATTGGCTTTATCAGCTTTAGTAATATGTAATGAATTATCTTTCTTTAGAGATTTGATTGCATCATGAAATCTTTTAGGGCAGTTAGGAACATCAGACTTGGACATAGAGGCATACACAATCCCTTTGCAAATGCTCACTTTATCACTAGACAAATCACTCTTCTTTTCAAGGTTGCAGAAAGCTCTTGCAATATCGACACTATCCACTTCCTTCCTGTATGCAAACCCCATATAGAATAAAAAACTTAACAGAAATACAGTATGTGCTCAATTTGCTCAGTCATCACAGTACAAAAGTAGAATACGACGAGCACCTCTTTACGTACGCTGCTCGGCGGCGCCTGGGCTGGTCTACAGAGCTGTACATATTCTAGTATGCGCACAACGAATGAATCTCGTACTCCACTAAGTCGCATCCTCTTTCTCCTTCAAAATAGGACCCTCCAACTTCAGTGCACTTGTTGCAGTGCTCCAGCCACTTCTTGAAGGCCCCCTTGTAGTCCTCCAAAGTGAAGGTGTCTAGGACCCTTGTCGCAGCCTCCTTTATCTCCTCGACATCTTCAAAACGACTGCCCCTGAGGTTCTCCTTCAGCTTGGGGAATAACCAGAAGTCGCAGGGGGCAAGGTCTGGACTGTAGGGAGGTGAGGGACAGCCTTGACGCCCATCTCTGTCAAGTAGTTGGTTATCAGGATGGAATTGTGGGCTGGTGCATTGTCCTGGTGCAGGTGCCAACGACCCGATTTGAAGAGCTCTGGCCTGTTGCGACGAAATCACTCCCTAAACTCCCTCAAAACGTCCACATAGTATTCTTTGTTGACCGTCTGGCCGGAGGGAACCCAGTGGATGTACAGTAGATGATGCCCTTGATGTCGAAGAAGGGGATCATCATGAGCTTCCCAGTGGACTTGCTCTGCCTGGCCTTCTTGGGTCTGGGGGAGTCAAAATGCTTCCATTGGGAACTCTGTTTCTTGGTCTCCGGATCATAACAGTAGATCCAACTTTCGTCACAGGTCACCAGAGACCCAAGAGCACTCGGATTCGAGGTAATGAGCTTAACCATCTCCCTGCTGTCACCAACACGTCCTTCCTTCTGTTCATCACTGAGCACCCTGGGAACAAATATTGCAAAAATTTTGCGCATGTTCAGATTTTCATGAAGAATTCTGTGTACAGCTGCAACACCGACTCCAAACTGTGTACTTATTGTCTGAATAGATACACAACGGTCCTCGTCCAGAAAAGTGCGAATTTTCTCAACCAACTCTGGCGTTCTGACGTCCCTCTCCCTCCCGCACCTCTTATCGTCTCTCACCTCCTCTCTGCCGTCCTGGAACCTCTTGTGCCAGCGAGAAACAGATGCTCTGCTCATACAAGTTAATCCATAAGCAGTCTGGATCATTTCTTAAGTTTCTGTAGCGTTTTTGCCCAGTTTAACACAAAACATTATTGCATAGCGAGCTTCCAAATTGTCTTCATGTACTGGCTGCATTCCGTGAACTAGTCAGCTGTGACAAGCGGTGTATAGTAGTGTGTGGTTAAAGTGCTGTAGCAGCCGTCTCCTTCAACCTGGAAAAACAAAATTTGGCATGTTAGCTTATTAGATGTATAGTAATCATATATTAAAGTAACAATAATCTAGGTCAGTTAGAAGTGCCTCTCCCAAAAGAGTCTCAAAACCTCTGGAATACACCTCGTATATGTAATCCAAGGTGTGTTAACGCTTGACTGAACAGTGTAGTCGTAGAAACAATGTAAAGTTAAATACAATAACAACAACTTATCACAGCTAACAAGGTTTGCGATGAAGATGTCAGATCCTTATCCCTGGAAGCTGGTGTTCGTCGATCTCACCAGCTCCGAGACTTATAAAACTCTTTTCTATAACTGACATACAAACAGGCGTTCATGAATGCCAGCTTTGTGGAACATGACGGCAGACAAACCCAGAAGTGTCTTTCCATCAATTTCCCATGGATGAGGAGAGGTAATAATATATGAGCATTGTGACTGCCACCCACCTATTATGTCCCTTTACCATTTGGTGAGACGCATGAGGTAAAATAATAAACTACTGGTATATTTTTTTATGTAACACGATAGACTTTATGATGCTTTGAAATTCAGTGAGTTTCAACTCACATATCTTTACTGGATCAGAAATGACATTGAGATCTATATGTACCAATAATATAGATAAAAAAAATATTTCTCCGGCATCAAACGGTCTGGCTCCCCTTATGATCCGGATAAATATTAACCCGCCGAGTCCCGGCCGGTTTTTTACCCAGCCTACCCCCAGATCCTGACCGATTTTCGACTCTTTGGTTTTTGGTTGAAACCTTCGCTTTTGGTGAGAAACATCGAAAATTCGTCTGTCCACGGAAAAAAGTAGCGACGTACACCGTACGTCAATGGGACTCGGCGGGTTAAGAAAGGGTGTGTAAAATTCCCACCAGACTAGTTTGCCGGGAGCCCACAGACAGTGCTGAGTGTGGCGTGTGATCACTTGGATTCCTTGCTCTGCACATTTTGGTGGTGATGTAACGAAGGAAAATTATTGTAGTGTTTACTTATTCAAATAATCGTTGTTATTGAAAGTAACCCTTTCTGAGAGACAAAGAGGCAGTATTACGCCGTGTTCATCTGCATTAAGTAGTCACCTGTGCATATATTATCATTCATTTAAACTAGTGTAACATAGATTTTTATGTCAACTGTGATGCTAGCAAACAGGATTAGTTTAGAAAAGATGTATTTAGTTGGAAAGTGACGTATTGTAGGAAAATAATTTGAAATCCGCGCCAAGCGCTGCTGTGTGTGTGTGTGAGAGAAAGAGAGAGGCAAGCATCGTCGATTCGTCAGGAGCATTCTGAGCTGAGCCGCGGTGCCAGGTGGACTTGCGTTCGAGAGCAGTCCATAATTCTTCCCTTCGTGCTGAGGAGTTTGGAGATGGGGAATGTCCTGGGAGTTTGCTGAAGAGTTTGGAGATGGGGAGTGTCCTAGGAGTCTAGTGGTGTCGCCAATTGATGCTGGGTCGGAGGACAGCAGGATATCTGTGCTGGAGGTTAGCCATGGTAAAGTTCGGTCTTGCACCATCAGTGGTGGGTAGTAACACGTGCTCCTCTTATGACTCCCAGACGCCGACTCAGTTTTGAGATATTAAGTGAAGCTTTGATTATCAGACCAATTTTGTGAATTGGGTCTCAACCAACACGAAGCATAAATAGCTAAGTAAGTGAGAATAAACACGGGTGTTAGCCGGCCGTTTGGACCGTTAAGTGGGAAACTTTCATATTTAGAGAATGTTCTGGGAAAAATTGTGGGATTGTATTGTTCTTTCAGTTTTGTCGTTATTATCTTGAAAATTGTGAGGAAAAGGGAAGGTATATCTCTGTTATATTTAAGGTATATCTCTCAGTTATATTTAAAGTATATCTCTCCCAGTTATATTTAAGGTAAATCTGTAAAGTGAATAACAGGTTTCTGGAAGTATATTATTTTTTTTTTTTTTTTTTAGGATTATGAAGTGCTTGATCTCTATTTTAGAGTATTAACTGTGATTTGAGTAACCTATTCACTGGCACCAGGCTAGAGTCAACTTTCATATCAGGCTCTTTCAATAGACTGACCATTCTTTGATATCTGTCTAAGCAGGGGGCCAAAATATAAAATTGTTTTTGTTTATTTGTCACCCTCTGGTCATACCCATGCCCCATTATATCTTGGGAGGGAACCTTTATGTCAATGAGGGATGGTATTAGAGGTTTATAACATGGTTTATCAAGAGTATACCCAGAGGATGGTGTGTTGACTGTAACTGACGATGTTCTGGTTTATTTAGAATGTTAATACCTGATCAGACTTGTCCCTAACAAAGTTGTCATATACTATCTGTCCAACCAATTGTGAACCAGTCACTATCGAAATTCTTTTCCATTCTTGCATTTTATTTGAATTTTGGAGGATGTAATAAATATCCGTGTAATCTTGCATTAGAAAAAATGTAATAACTGAAATGAAACTGAATAAATTAATCACTGTTCTGGCCGAGATTCGAACTCAGGCCCTCGCACTTGAATCGTGCGCACATTACCACTAAGCCAAAGAGAGGATCCCCACTTTGTCTCTGGGCAACGCGGGCTTTTATGTCCCCCATTACATCACTCTTTTCTCCCCCTAGTGATTAATTTGGTCAGTTTCTCTCTCCCACATGGTAGCGTACTATTGGAGGCCACCACCGGGATGTAAGGCTGTCAACACGACATATGACCCTCACACCCCACACCGCTGCCAACCAATGTAATAACTGAAATAAAACTGAATTAATTAATCACTTGTCTGGCCGAGATTCGATCTCAGGCCCTCGCGCTTGAATCGCGAGCACGTTACCACTGAGCCAAAGAGAGGATCCCCCCCTCTTTTGTCTGGGCAATGCGGGCTTTTATGTATCCCATTATAGTGATCCCTGTATTTTGTCTAATTCTTATCTCATTTTACATTTAACCCTAGCAATGTCTTCTAAGAAAGATCCAAGTGTCAGTGGTTGTGTCTAGCGTAAACACCAGTCTATTCCGATACAGCCAAACCTCCTTGATCGTGGTTAACTGGTCCACTAACCTATACCACTCTGACGAAACTCTTCAATAACCAAGTAAAGAAAAAATGTGAATAAATGATAATCCATTCAGGACCCACAAGTTTACACTCACTCTTTAGCCGAATATCCGATTAATAACATTTAAAAGACCGAAGAGATTAGATCAACAATGTTTACATCGATTCTGCTGCTCTCCATAGTGAACCAGACTACCCTTTTCTCTTATATTTATCCTAACTAATTTTGTGAGCCAGCATTGTTATCGATGTATTCTGTCAGTAAATGGAAAAATCACACAATTAACCATTCCTAACCATCAATTTCTTTTCTTGTGAATAAGATACTTCTCATCAAAGCATCATTCTCCTATTAAAGATTACCCTTAAATACTATATCGCCGTTTCAGTTTATTCTTATTTAATACCAGAATCAAGTCAAAAGGTTATTATCATCACTGGCACCTACCGAGACATTTTATAAGTGGGTATAATGGGGTGCATAAAGCGCTATTCTCTCCGACAAGGAGAATATGTTCTCACCCGTGTTTGCTTGTTTGTTTCTTAGCACGATTACTCAAAAGCCAAAAGAGAGATTTGGGCTAAATTTGGTGGGTAGATAGCCCATGTCTCGGGGAAAATTCGATCAACTTCTGGGACCAGTGTTTGTTAGTTTGTTTGTCTGTTAGCAGAATTAGGCTACTCAGAAACTAAAAGAGATTTGGACCAAATTTGGTGGGTAGATAGCCTATGTCCCAGGGAACAATCGAGTTAATTTTGGGACCGATCCGGATCGTATTACAAATTCTGGATCCTGAAAACACTTTTTTGAGAAATTCTAATCAGTGATGAGAAAATCTAACCCATTATGAAGAGAGGTTTGGAAATTACGTTGCCCTTGTCGGAGAACTGCGCTCCACTGAGTCCCCGTCTAGGTAAGTTTTGGGGTTGTTTTTGTGTGCGTGTGGAAACCAGTTGCCATGAGGCTCGCAGATATCATAGTAGCCAATATACTGTATAGCTACCCAGTGACCTACCGCACTGGCCGCCCATATTTTTACGTCCATTAACACTCAGCTGTCGGGTCAGAATGGTGTATTGACAGTTGAATTTTGCCAGTTAGCTACAAGTGACAGACAGAGTGAGTTGTGTTTTTTCGTCAGTGAACGGTCAATGAATGGTTGACAGCATTTGTGAGCCAAACATTGAGATTAATCAGTGAAGGATGGAGTAGATCAGCAGAGTTATGAGAGTTAGTCTGCCAGTGAACAAGTAGTAGTGAATCAAGGTCAGAGTTAACGTTGGATATAAAAATCAGAATTTTACAAGTGTACCTCACCCGTACCTAAAAGAAATAAATCCCAGAAGCATTTGTGTGCCTTTGATTAACCACCTGACCTGCCTAGGTATCATTTTTGATATATCAGCAGAGCCAATAATGTTTTAATAATTGGTGTCAGGAGCGGAACGAATCCCACTACCTTTGTAACAGTGTCAGGAGTGGGATGAATCCAAAAGTGTAACAATTGGTGTCATGTTTGGAGATACGTTTTGAGAGGCGGAGAAATATGGCCAGGTTTACAAAACGGCGGACTTATCTCTGGCAGATATACTTGCAGTGCTGAGAGAAACGCATCAAGAGCGAATGAAATGCTATGAGGAACAAAAGAAATATTACAAAGGAGAAATGCTATGAAGAACAAATGAAATATTGGAAAGCTCAGCGAGAGGAACCAAAAGAAATATTAGGAAGAAGAAAACAAATAGCAAGAAGCAATACGGAAGTGTTATAGAACAAGATAGAGAGAATAAGCAACTAGGTAAAAGCAGTGAGGAACGAGAGTTCCTGTATAGTGGAAGATAAAGTGAAAAGTGAAATACCGGAAGTTAGGAATGGGGGTAAAAGTCCTAGAACAGTGTTTGAATGAGGGTCAGCTAGCAGCACTTCCCGTAGGTGCCAGTGACAGGTGTGCAGAAAGGGATGGTGAGACTGAGGAAGTAGAATGCCCAATGGTCATTGTCAAAGGATCAGAGCGACAACTGGAAGTGGCAGGTCCGAGGCAGCAGAGACTTTGCAGCAACTGTTGGGAGTTATACGGTGCTGCATTGGGTTGGGGGACGGGTGGGTGTTTGGGTGTGACAGGGAGGTAAGGAAGAGACCCTGGGCATGTGTACTGTCGACACTGCCCCTGCATCTTGTGTTTGGACTGCCTTGTGTTCTGTCATTGCCTGCTTGACTTCCATTCGGTGCAAATGCGGCGAGAAGGAAGGAGTGTTCCACTGAGGGCCATGGTGCATAGATGTTTACTAGGGATGAACATACAGGTTACATTTATCCACACTGAGTCAGAGATGCTGTTTCCCTGCAAGATCCACAACACGTTTCACACTTCCCTGGGACTGGAGGAGCACAGCAGCCATGGCATGATAAAAAGGATGGTGGGCAGGACCATAGTTGACCCTGTGACATACATAGTACCTGTTTTGATATCCAATTTTTCACTTCTTCCTAGGGCACAGTTGTGGGGTTGTGCCACAGAGTTGATGAGGATCCGCTGAACAGTGCATGCAAGAGGCAAGAGGATTACAACTAAGCTTCATGAAAAACTTCCCAACCACTAGTGGGATCTCTTTGCCACTAATACCCAGCGGCTGTAGAAGCACAGATGGAGGAGATAGAGGGGTTCTTGGTGAGGTACACTGATGTATATTCAGCAGGGGAAATGCTCTTGGAGTGGAGCCGAGGACCTAGCCTACTGGACACCAGAAATGAAAGGAGAGCCCATTAGGATGACGAAGTTGACAACACTGGCAATCCAGCCCTTCATGCCATGGGACCTAGACAGAAGAGGAGATGGCAATGGCCCTTTAGTCTGGAAGTTTATGCTGTATATACTTGTATATAGGTAGAATTAGGTGATAGTGTTGGGCATGATACAGTATTAACACGTTCTGTCCTGACCGATTTCCAACCTCCGATACCCCCCAGTCCCGAGCAATTTCAGAAAAAATGTTTTTTGGCTCAGACCTTCTCTTTTGGTGAGAAACATCGAGAATTCATAGAGAAATCGCCCTCCTGTGGCTATAAATGGTGCTACAGGTGATGAGTCAGCCTTACATTTTCCCTCTTTTTCAGGGTACCTGGCTAAAGAAAACGAACTATGGAATGGTTAACTAATTCTAGCCACTTTAAATTACGTATTTATTTATTTATTTGGTACGAATTTATGTGTAGTACAAGACTATATTGGTTTTCACACATTTATATAGGCAATAGAAGCATTGGTCAGTCACCAAACACATCCACATATGGCACATTCCTTTATGACATTACCATCTCATCACTTCTGTTTGTTTCTTGCTCTAGCTTCTTTATTTCTTCGTCCTCCACCTCAGGAATGATTTTCACCATGAATTTAGTCACTGGAGAGACCATGGGGCAACATGTCTTTACTGGCCAGGTCACTGCTAACAGGTGAATTGCCAAGTGTGGGAGGAAGGAGGGGGAGGGGGGTCAGGTGCAGCCAGGCAGTATCCCCACTTGACAGCAGATAGAGGAAGGTATCCCACATATGTCTACCAATAATCACCCATGAAACTTGAAAACTGTGCAAAGTATCACCCTTGCAATTGCGCGCCGTACCCGTATGTCGATGGGTCTAGCTGTGACAAAACGTTGCGACGTACCCATACGTCGATGGGACGCCTCGGATTAACGGAGTGGCATTGTTATGCCAGTAGGATTAGGATGGTGTTTTACTGTAGGTCGGGAGGTGTGGGGAACCTTCTAAAAATTGTGTTCTGTCACACTTTAGGTTAATGTTTACATTTGGAGATGAGGAATATTCTGGAGATTTCAACATGTCTGTCTATTTTCATTCTATCTTACCCTAGGACTTAGTTCCTGTCAATATTGTTATTGTTTATTGTTAGTATAAGTGTTTTACTGTGTGAGAAAATGTGAGTTTTCTCTTAGGATGAAGAATATGCATTATTGTACTGGAAAGTGTTACCTCTTCACCAGAATATTCTGGACTGTGATAGTAGGGGAAGACGAGGAAGTGAGAGTATTTAAAGACCATCCTGCTGCAGAGTCAGTTAGTTTGGTTTAGGCAGTGTGCCAGAGAAAGTAAGCCAGGAGTGTGTCAGACAGTTGAGTTTTGTCATTTAGTCATGAGTGACATACTGAGTGTGTTGTGTTTTTCGCCAGTGAAAAGTCAGTGAATCAATGTGACAGGATTATTGAGTCAAAAAATAAGAGTGATAAGTGAAGAACCCTGCTTTCTCTACAGACAGTGGGCATTATCAGTATAAAAGCATGCCGATGGGATTAACGAAAGCTCCAGGTACATTCCAGCGATAAATAAATAGCGTATTGGCTGGAATATTAGGCGACAGTACATTTGTCTACCTGGACGACATCATGATTGCAACAGCCACAATAGCAGAACACCTACAAAAGTTAGATCAGCTACTACACAAGTTAGCCAGTCAGGTTTAAAAATTAAGCTGTCTATATGTGAATTTTGCTTTAAGGAAATAAAATTCTTAGGCCACAGACTAGATGCAGAGGGTATCCACACTTCCGAGGACAAAATAAAAGCAGTAAGGGATTTTGCTGAACCCACAAATGTGGATGAAGTAAGACAATTTTTACGGCTCACCAGGTATTATAGGGCGTTTATACAACACTTCCCTCACATAGTCCATCCCTTATTTCTCCTACTGAAAAGACAAGCGGTATTTCGGTGGGGAGAGGAACAAAAAAATGCATTTAATGAATTAAAAGATAAACTCTCATGTGCACCTTGCTTGGCCTATTCTAACTTCACAAAACTGTTCATAATTTGCACAGATGCTTCCCTAAAAGGTTTATTTGCTGTATTGATGCAAGAGTATAAACGAGGTAAATACCAACCCACTGCTTTTGCCAGTAGACAAATAAAAGGAGCAGAGAAAAATTTCTATGCAACAGACTTAGAAGCCCTAGCGGTAATATTTGCTCTACATTTCGTGACCTCGTGTACAGATATGAAATTCACCTATACACAGACCACAAGCCTCTTGTGGGCATGTTCCAAGGAATGATGGCACGATGGAAATGTAAAATCCAGAATTACAATATAAATATTCAGTACATAAAAGGTAAAGTGAACGCGGCAGCAGACGAATTATCACGAAACCCGCTAGCCAATGTCGCTACAATAAGTCCACGGGAATCACTCCCCAACAAGAATGAAACGATCCCCACAAATCAAGAAATCTCACAAGCACAAAGACAGACCCAGTATTGTCTAATTTAATATATCATCTCAAGTCAGGCGATGATGTACCGTTACCCAGGTTACATGTACCACTTAAACAATTCACAGTGGTAAACATTGCCTTATATAGGGTAAATCCAAGACAACGAAAGCATAGAAAAATATTAGGCAGTTAGTTATTAATAGTACAATGATACCACACATTTTAAGGACAGTACACGATAGTCCACATGCACTACATCCTGGCAAGGACAGGACAGTCAGGCAGGCCCGGATGTCATATTATTGGCCAACATTAAACAAAGACATATATACTCACATAGACAAATGTGAGTCATGTGCGAAACATAAAGGTTACACGATATCACCAGCACCGTTAGGTAAATACACAGTCCCTAACCAACCGTGGGACATTGTCGCGGTTGATTTGCTTAAATTACACTTAACTACCAATCACAATCAATATCTTTTTGTTGCTACTGATTATTTCTCACGGTATGTGATCTTGATTCCAATTAAGGATAAAACAGCAGAAACAGTCGCACGGGTATTCATTGACAGTGTGATCTGTAGGTTCACCACACCAAAGGTGGTAATAAGTGACAATGGTGGTGAATTCATCTCTGAAATTTGCAAGAAACATGTAAACAGTACAATATAAAGAAGATTAATATCTTGGCCTACCATCCAGCTTCCAATGGATTGGTGGAAGGCAGAACAAAAAAATATTAGATGTACTACGGCACATCCTCAATGAAAATTACGCAGACAGGGATGACTGGATCCCCAGAGTTGAAGCATCACTCAATTGTGCAATTAATATATCAATAGGAGATACACCTCATTTCATCATTTACGGGTCAGCCAAATTTCTCCCTTACGAATCGTTAGAAGGCGAGCAAATTCCCGTATATAATTATGACGATTATCCTAAACTTCGCTTATGTGAATTTCAAGAAATACACACAAGGGTAAAGAAACAGTTAACGATGTCCAAGGAAGGAATTACAGAATCTTTTAACCCCTACACCGCGGGGTTGTCGGAGGCATGCCGGGCCATTCCAGCAGGGATATTTGTGCTCCGACTCACTTTATAAAAATGTTTGCCAAAAATCAGTTATTAGTTCTAGAATATTATAATTACCTATGCTTATGGCACATACCTTCAGCTTTCTCATGGGATGTTTTATTAGCACTCGTCGACTACCGTAGGACTTGTCGAGACTTCTGAAGTTGGGTAACTAAGTCTCCACTTTACACTTCCCGACATCCCATAATCTGAATACCACTGCCAGATATTATCACTAGAAACACTATTCAATGATTTCCAAGTAGTTTGGAATCCATACTAAAAAAAAAAAACTGTGAAAGCAATGTAAAATACGAGCGGGTACGAGCCTCCCACTCGCGCTAATTCGCGGCTGGTATTCTGTCATTTCTTACTCATATACACACTCACACTTTATTATTTCTAGTACTTTATTACACTTATATATATCTACAGTCCTTTACCGCTTCCCACACGATGTTTAGTAGGGGTAGAGGCCACAGGGCCTTTTATAATAGGCGCAAAAGCAGCAGAAATGGAGGAGCGTCATTTCACCGTGAAGAACGAGAGCGAACTGAGCGAACTGACTGTATCTCAGTAGCGAAGAGTTGAAAATGTCAGCTGCTAATGTATATGATAAGGAATAAGTCGTAGGAAATCTAGACAATACATAATAAATTAGGTAGTTCCAGGTGAGTATAAATAT
>JAGKTI010028028.1:0-13076 GCA_018397915.1 Birgus latro | reverse complement strand
GGGGGGGAGAACTTGGTACTAACCTGCACGATGGAGACAGGAGCGGTGATCTGACGATTTCACGTTCGTTCGTTCAAAGATTTCTGCACCTATAGTGCAGGCCGGGCCATACATTTGCCCGGTCAGTGGGGTGTTGGCTGATTAAAACAACAGTAAGGGGAAAGACAAGGCCTGGGGAATGCCCAGCACACACGCCCTGTCTTCTGCGGCTTTGTGGTGTGTGCGGCGATCTCACGCTCCTCTCGGTCTTTTATAAACTTCTATCCCAGTGTCCGAGAATTGGCTATGACTTTGACTGATTACTTTGCAACAATAATGTCTCTTCAGAAATCTTTAAAGAAAATGAAAATCATGTTTACACTCGACACACAGAGAATTGACTGACGGTGTTTAATTTTTTTAAATTAAGCGTACGGGAACTTTAATTACATCAAAGCCTAGACGAATGAGAATGAACAACCTATTGCTATGTCGCGGTTGTTGGCCTTACGTGACTGACAACACGAGTGTAATAACGCAAATTTTACACTTACAAATGACTATCATCAGCAATTAGAACTCAAACAACTTTCAATTCACTACTACATAGTCAGAGAGGGAAGCACCATTAACGTTGTCATGCAAATTTCAAGAACAGAGCTTAAAGGCAGGCATTCGCGATTCTTGAACTTGCCAAACTTCGCGGCTGTGCGCGTTCTCTGGGAATCGACTGATCCACATGTATAAAAGTCAATCATATTCACACAAATGCTTGAGCCAGTACTATCAATAATAGAATCACACTTACATTATAAATATTAACTTAGACTAAACTTGAATATGTAACTTAATGGCTGGACATTGCACTGTGCAATAAGTTTAGGGTTACACTTACACTACTGATTTATATTACTTTATACTAACTTATTCTACACTTAAATTACGGCACTACACAACTTCCCCAGATTATTTTTATACTCATTTTTTATTACTCTTTTCACCCATACTAACACTTCATTTGTAAGTATTATATATATAAAACCCTCTTGTATTAACTGTTACTGTCCATAAGAGTTTATTTTAATTAAAAAAAATCTTCACTTATATTCACTCATTTAATATTTCCCTTTTACTTTTTTCTCTCCATTTCATTTTTACTGGCACTTCCTTTAAGAAAACTGATTTATCTGAAGATGATATACAGTATATACTTCGGGAGATGAAATAAAACCTATTGCCTTCCACGACAGTCTTACCTGTTTGAGAAACAGAAAGACTTATTCGTGAGAAACAGTTCAGTCAGCTGAGTATCATACCCCCAATACATCAAAAACTTCTCAGTTACCTTCTACCTGTACTTCTTAAAAATATGGCAACCCCTCCTGCACCTCAAACAATTATTCTGGAAGATGTATAGCGTCCCAAATTCACTGGAATGAATCCCGCAATTGGTGTGTATGATTTCACTAGTGATGTCCAGTCTGCAGTTACAAACAAAGGACTTAAACAGGCAGTGCTAAAATCGCCTATCTTCGGAGCCGATTAGATGGTGGTTACTCACGAGTTGGGTCACTAGTCTGCTGAAGATTTTTTTTTTTTTTTAATTTCCTTTAGAGAAGAGAAATAGGGTAGCGTGATCTTATTAGGGAGTGGATGAGTACACCTTGTGGGCCACTCAATCTTAGGTATACTACTCCTTGGAGGATAGCATAATTCAAGCTCCATGAGAACCTAAGATTTACTAAATAATATAAAAAAAACAATAAGAAAAAATTACTCTTTGAACTGTGAATGAACAAGAACTGAAAGACAAATTACTCTTCGAACTGTGACTGACACAAAGCTGACGAAGTATAATTAGGGTCAATAATTCTAAGAATATGAATCTTCACAACTAAATTAAAAATCAAAAGATACAGATACACATGAATATGAATCTTCACAAACTGAACCAACACTGTGTTCAAAATGGTACTGATACACGTGAATACGGCAATCCCGCGGTCTCAGATGAACTCCTTGGGAAGAAGCACTGAAACATTACCACTACAGAATATTCTCTCAAGCCCGAATGTACAACTTAAAAATCGTATATAAACTGGCACAATATTCAAAAAGGAATTATACAAAAGGATCAGTACTCAAAGGGATCAATATTCAATATTCTCTTAGGGCGAACGTACGCAGACCCCCAAATCCTATCCAGCTAAACACATTATACAAAAGGATGGAATATTCTAGTGGACCAGTCAACTCGTGCTCGAACTACGTGAACTAAGAAAGGAGGGATTTTAGTGTAAACGGGCGTAGGCAGTTAAGGCGAGCCGGGCTGCTTCACGTACACTCGTTTTGCAAATGATACGAAGGACAGCGACAATCTGCACGATGGAGATAGGAGCAGTGATCTCATTAATTGGTACAAAAGTGATCAGAGGAAATATTATCAATCTAACTCACCAACGTAAACGTGGGATTTATATTACAGGAGCCAGAAAAGGGGGGGGGGGAGAACTTGGTACTAACCTGCACGATGGAGACAGGAGCGGTAATCTGACGATTTCACGTTTGTTCGTTCAAAGATTAATGCACCTATAGTGCAGGCCGGGCCATACAGTACATTAGCCCGGTCAGTGGGGTGTTGGCTGATTAAAACAACAGTAAGGGGGCCTGGGGAATGCCCAGCACACATGCCCTGTCTTCTGCTGGCTTTGTGGTGTGTGCGACGATCTCACTATTCTATTCTATTCTATTCAAGATTCATCCCTCCTATAGAGGGAACCAGGGCCATACATTAGCCCGGTCAGTGGTGTGTTGGCTGATTAATAAATAGTAAATGGAGGAGACAGGGCCTGGGGACTGCCCAACACACACCCTGTCTTCTGGCTGGCTTTGTGGTGTGTGTGACGCTCCTCTCGGTCTTTTATAAACTTCTATCCCAGTGTCCGAGAATTGGCTATGACTGATTACTTTGCAACAATAATGTCTCTTCAAAAATCTTTAAAGAAAATGAAAATCACATTTACACTCGACACACACAGAATTGACTGACGGTGTTTAAATTTTTTAAATGAAGCATACGGGAACTTTAATTACATCGAAGCCTAGACGAATGAGAATCTGAACAACCTATTGCTATGTCGCGGTTGTTGGCCTTACGTGACTGACAACACGAGTGTAATAACGCAAATTTTACACTTACAAATGACTATCATCAGCAATTAGAACTCAAACAACTTTCAGTTCACTACTACATAGTCAGAGAGGGAAGCACCATTAACGCTGTCATGCAAATTTCAAGAACAGAGCTTAAAGGCAGGCATTCGCGATTCTTGAACTTGCCAAACTTCGCGGCTGTGCGCGTTCTCTGGGAATCATATTCACACAAATGCTTGAGCCAGTACTATCAATAATAGAATCACACTCACATTATAAATATTAACTAAGACTAAACTTGAATATGTAACTTAATGGCTGGACATTGCACTGTGCAATAAGTTCAGGGTTACGCTTACACTACTGATTTATATTACTTTATACTTACTTATTCTACACTTAAATTACGGCACTACACAACTTCCCCAAATTATTTTTATACTCATTTTTTTATTACTATTTTCACCCATACGAACACTTCATTTGTAAGTATTATATATAAAAAAAACCCTCTTGTATTAACTGTTACTGTCCATAAGAGTTTATTTTAATTAAAAAAAAAAATTCTTCACTTATATTCACTCATTTAATATTTCCCTTGTACTTTTTTCTCTCCATTTCATTTTTACTGACACTTCCTTTAAGAAAACTGATTTATCTGAAGATGATATATACAGTATACTTCGGGAGATGAAATAAAACCTATTGCCTTCCACGACAGTCTTACTTGTTTGAGAAACAGACTTATTCGTGAGAAACAGTTCAATCAGCTGAGTATCATACCCCCAATACATCAAAAACTTCTCAGTTACCTTCTACCTGTACTTCTTAAAAATATGGCAACCCCTCCTGCCCCTCAAACAATTATTCTGGAAGATGTATAGCGTCCCAAATTCACTGGAATGAATCCCGCAATTGGTGTGTATGATTTCACTAGTGATGTCCAGTCTGCAGTTACAAACAAAGGACTTAAACAGGCAGTGCTAAAATCGCCTATCTTCGGAGCTGATTAGATGGTGGTTACTCACGAGTTGGGTCACTAGTCCGCTGAAGATTTTTTTTGTTTGTTTCCTTTGACGAATGTTGTAAGAAATTCGTAGATTTTTTTTTTTTTTAATCACACGAAAGCAGAATGCTTGATGAGCGTTTACAGATTATTGCAAAGTATAAGACAGGAAAAGTTCATCCCCTCAAAACAATGTATGCTGTTAGAAGCGGCAGCGGTGTCAGCAGCAACCGTAAAAGAAATCCCAGAGGCATTGCGAAACAGTCCGTGGGCGGAAATTGATAAGGGGAAAAACCACCCTACCACTCAAGAATGTAGCAGCGTTATTTGTTTATCTCGGATTATTAAATCGCCTTGGTAAGGATGAATTACATGCAACATTAGGTTTAGTTTTCTTCAAAGGATGACATAACCATGTTAGCTGTGCAGATAGAAGAGAAGCTCTGTATCACACCTTCTAAAACGATAAGCAAAGTTCACTCTCTCACATGCTCAGCACAGCCTTTGCAATCACGTCAGGGACACGTCTCACGTTCACTCAGCAAACAAAACGTCACACCACGTTCACTAGCCATGTCACGTGCAAGACCTGCGTCACAAAGCAGTTTCTTTCACAACAGATCCAGAGCTTTAAGCAGACGAAGGCGGTTTGTTGGTATTGTAAACAAACAGGTCATCGTGAAACAAACTGCTATATGAAAATAGGGGATGGACGAGGACACAGGCGTGATAGCAGATCACCTTCACGATCATTCAGGAATAAGTACTGTACTTATCATAAAGGCCATTATCATTCCACTAGCGAATGCCGTGCTCCTGCCAATAGACAGTCGGGGGAAAACCTGCACTAGAACTAACAGAATTCTCCATGACGGCACAAAATTCTGAGCTCCCCATTCGCCAAATTCTCTCTCCGATTCGCTGTGGTATAGTTATCTTAGGTGAAGATGAGCGAGCCCCTAAATCATTTTTCATGGACTCTGGGTCTATGGTGTTAATATCGGAGTCTTCCCTAAACAATATTAACCCGAGGAATCCCATCGACGTATGGGTACGTCGCGATGTTTTGTCACAGCTACAACCATCGACATATGGGTACGTCGCACAATTGCAAGGGTCATAATTTGCACAATTTTCAAGTTTCATGGGTGATTTTTGGTAGGCATATGTGGGAGACCTTCCTCTACCTGGTGTCAAGCAGGGATTTTGCTTGGCCCCACCTAACCCCTCCTCCCCCCTCCCCCCCACTGGGCAATTCACCTGTTAGCAGTAAGCTGGCCAGTAAAGGTATGTTGCCCCACAGTCTCTCCAATGACGAAATTCACGGTGAAAGTGATTCCTGAGGTGGAGGATAAAGAAATAAAGAAGAAAGAGCAAGAAACAAACAGAAGTGATGAGGTGGTATAGTGGTACCAACTGGCAGCTGGGGTGGGGCAGCAATCTGTGTACAGTGGTGCTAAGTTTCCCAAACCGGCGATGTGAAACGGCTGTTATATATGTAAAAGGCATCGCAAATGCGGTAAACACATATGAATACAATTTTAACGTATGTATTATAATATATGGTGGAACAGAAAACCACCCCCAGCCGCCAGTTTAAGTTTGGACCACTATAGTTTCATAAAGGAAGGTGCCATATGTGAATGTGTTTGGTGGCTGAACAATGCTTCTATTGCCTATATAAATGTGTTAAAACCAATATAGTCTGTTATTACACATAAATTTGTAGCAAATACATAAATATGTAACTGAAAGTGGCTTGAATTAGTTAACCGTTCCATAGTTCGTTTTCTTTACTCAGGTACCCTGAAAAAGAAGGAAAACGTAAGGTTGCATGACACCAGTATCAACAGTTTTAAGCACAGGATCGCGATTTCTCCATGAATTTTCGATGTTTCTCACCAAATGCGAAGGTTTGAGCCAATAAAATTTTTCCCCCAAAAATGCTCGGGATTTTGTGGTATCGTAGGATGGAAATCGGTCGGGACGTGACAGGTTAAAGGAAGGATCAAACGGGTTTGGATCCTTGAGCCGCCACCTTACAATCGTCTTTGTGGCGTTGACGGCTCAGAATTTTGTGTGAAGGGCATAATAACTCATGAGATACAACTCAATGAATAAATAAAACCCATCACAGCTGAGTTTTATGTCACAAACAAACTCCGGCGTCCTGCAGATTTAAGTGCACAGACACCATGGCTCAACATTGTATTGAATTGATACCTGCTTGTGGTTGTATTAAAGTACAGGAACATTACGTATCAGGCATGAATCGCCCATACCCTGTCCTTTCACTGGTAAATTCGATCGCACAGCCTACTGTAACTACACCACCACCAGTAGAGAGCACTATAAGGATCATTGACTATAATCGCGGCGTACAACTTGAGTAGTCATTATCGTACCCTGGCAACCTACCATTCAAAAGTGCGTCCGATTTCGTATCATATTATACATGAATCACATTATTCTATCTATCTATCTATTGCCAGACGCCTCAATCCCGAACGGGGTGGCCACAAACAAATCGCCTCCATGTCACTCTGTCCCCTGCCATTTCACTACCACGCTCCCAACTCACACCCCCCTCTCTCATATATCTCTCCACTCCATCCCTCCATCTCATCCTCGGCCTCCCCCTCCCTCTCGCCCCCTCCACCTCACTCACATACACTCTCCTCGTCAATCTTTCACTCTCCATCCTCTCCACATGCCCAAACCACCTTAACGTGTTTCTCCTAACGCTTCCCATCACGTCCTCAACCACACCACAACGCTCCTTCACTTCCTCTTTTGTTAGTCTGTCTCTGCATGTGACTCCACATGCTTCTCTCAAATAACTCATTTCCACTGCTCTCACTCTTGACTTCTGTCCTTCCAACAGGGTCCAAGCTTCACTTCCATATGTCAGAGTTGGTATCACAATACTGTCATGTAACAGCTTTTTCACTTCCATGCTCACCTCCCTGTTTCTTATCACTGCTTTCAACGAACCAGCAACCTTCCTTCCCTGCTGTACCCTTTCGAGCACTTCACCCTCCAGACTACCATCCTTACTCATCACACTGCCCAAGTACTTAAATTCACTCACATTCTTCATATCCTTCCCATCCAATCTCACTGTACACTCACTGGCTTCAGTTCTCTCGAAGACCACCACTTTACTCTTCCCCACATTCACCTTTAGATTCCGTTTCTTACACACTCTCCCAAACTCATCTACCAAGCCTTGCAGCTCCCCTTCGTCTTCGCTCAACAACACAGTATCATCTGCAAACAACAGTACAGGGAGTTTCCACACACTGCCCTCTCTCACTAGGGCCACTCCAACATCCACTGCCCGACCTTGTATCTCTTTTATAACCCCATCCATATACAGATTGAACAACCATGGAGACATGACACATCCTTGTTTCAATCCAACCTTCAAATGGAAAGATTCACTCAGTTTGCCATCCACACGCACTGCAGCCTTAGCACCCTCATACATACTCTTCACTGCCTTCAACAACTTCCCATCCACTCCATATATTCTTAATACCTTCCACAAACCTTGTCTATCCACCCTGTCATATGCTTTCTCCAGATCCATGAAGGCTGCATACAACTTCTTGCCCTTCTCTAGAAACTTTTCCACTAAGGATCTAAGAATGAATATCTGGTCTACACAACCTCTTCCCTTCCTAAAACCTCCTTGTTCTTCTCCAACTAATTCCTCAGTAATTTCCCTAACTCTGTCAATAAGTATCCTACCATATATTTTTCCTATTACACTGAGAAGGCAAATGCCCCTATGATTACCACACACTGCTTTTTCCCCTTTTCCTTTGTACAGAGGAATAATTATACCTGACTTCCAATCCTCCGGGACTCTACCCTCCTCCCAAGCCAATCTGCACACCTTCCACATCCATTCTATTACTATCTCTCCCCCATGCTTCAGCATTTCACCACACACTCCATCAATTCCTGGGGCTTTCCCCATTTTAACTTTCTTCATTGCTTTCACCACTTCCATCCTGGTGATTTCTTCCTCTCTTCTCACAACCCTCCTTCTCCCTGCCATTCCCCAGCCACTTATACTTGCATTACTTTCATCCTCTATGTTCAACAGTTCATTAAAGTGTTCTCTCCATCTGTTTACTTTTTCTCCCTTCTCCACTAGTAATCTACCATTTTTATCTTTCACACCCCCACTGACTTCGTTGGCACCCTGTCTAGCTCTCTTTACCTCCTTCCAGAACATTTTCCTACATTCCCTCCACTTTGCACTCAAATTCCTTCCAAACTCCTCATCCACTCTCTTCTTACTCTCTCCTATTAATCTTTTCACCTCTCTCCTCCTCACTACATATAACTCTCTCGTCCGTCTCTCAGCTTCTTCGTCGCCCCTGTTCCTCATCCACTCATTATATGCTTTCTTCTTTTGTGCCACAGCCTCTCTCACCTCTTCAGTCCACCATGCTGTTCCCTGAACCCCCTTTCGTCTTCTCTTCACCCCACACACCACCTCACATGCTGCACAGATTTCTTCTGTGAATACCTTGCACACACCCTCCACGTCCCCCATCTGCTCCAATCTATATTTACCCAATCGCTTCTCCACTTCCCTTCTATATTCAGCCTTTATTCCATCTTGTAACTTTTCTACCCTCCTTGTAACACATACTTCCTCCTGTCTTTCCCTTCTTCTCTTCCTCCATCTTGTTTGGACTCTGATTCTGACCACCACCAAGTGGTGGTCAGAAAGTCCACTCCCCCAACCTCTATATACTCTTGCATCCATTATACATCTTCTCATCCTTTCATCCACACACACATAGTCAATCATGTGGTGGTCAGAAAGTCCACTCCCCCAACCTCTATATACTCTTGCATCCATTATACATCTTCTCATCCTTTCATCCACACACACATAGTCAATCATTGCCTTCCGTTCATTCATTCCCCGGTCCTCTCTTCTCACCACTCGCCATGTATACCTATGGATCATTTTGTGCCTGAAGAGGGTATTTACTACCACCAACCCCCTCCCAGCACAAATGTACACTAAAGCACTGCCATTCTCATCCATCTCTGCAGGCACACCCCACTCACCAACCACTCCATCCACCTTCTCATTCCCCACTTTTTCATTCATATCTTCAATCAGAAACACTGTCATTCCTTTCAAACTTTTCCAAGCAGGCTTCCACATTTGTCCAAAACTCGTCTCTCACTCTACTTACACGATCTTGCGTTGGCGCATACACGCACACAATTGCCCACATTTGTAGTCCAACTTTCACTCTTGCCCACACAATCCTTGACCCAACTGATCCATACTCTCTTACATTCTCCTTCCACCTGTTGCTCACAACAATACACACTCCCTCTTTCGCCCTCTCATTCTCACCCACTCCTGCACATATACCCCACCCATTATTATGCACGAATATATTATACACGAATATTATTACACACGAACATATTATACACGAATCACATGCGTCTCATATTATACACTAAATCAGACGCACTTCTGAATTGTAGGTTGCCATAACAACCTCAGAGTCTCGTGCTGCGACTATAGTATCTCATGACATCCCCTCCAACAGCGACAGAGTGGTTGATTCTACGTCTCATTTAACTACCTCAAATAGAAGGAATGACATTTTGAAAACGCAGAGATGAAACGAGCAGTGACAATGGTGCACAACTCTGTTGCCGCCCGATTTCACGTAAGTCTCTGTCCATCCTGTAGGTGCGAAAGAACAAAGAAGTAATGAATGCATTAATATTACCTGAGACGTGTTGTGTGAATGGTTTAACATTAGAGTCAGGACTGTGTACCGTGTTGGAGAATAATTTGTATTGTCTTTACTTACTACATGTAACAAATGCTCCACTAAAATTTAAAAGTGGTACAAAGATTGGCAACTTCCTGATATACCCATCGGCAGTAAAGGTGTGCCAGGATATACCATTCTCTGTACCTGGTCTATGTACAATAGAAAACTCTACCGATTATGCTACGACTCTTTCAGCTGATCTCACCTTGCAAGTACAGTAGATCGGGGCGACTTCCCTCAGTATAAAGGTCAGTTAATAAATCTTTTGCACCTGGTGAACCTATGGGTAAGACAGGTGTGGTCTTTAGTTCTTGGTACAGGATATACTAAATCAGGACATCACTGAACCCTCCGTCAATCCGTGGAATAGTCCACTTTTCCTAGCCCCCGAGAAAGGTGAATTTAGACCCGTAGTTAACTATCATAAAGTAAACTCTATCACTGTACCCGATCGATTCCCATTACCAGTCTTAACAGATTTACTGCAATCACTTGGCGAGAACAACGTTATTTTCACCTCGCTTGACTTACTCAGTGGCTACTGGCAAGTAGAAATGGAAGAGTCATCTCGCCCTATAACTGCATTCAGTATCCCTTCTGGCCACTGTCATTTTAAAAGGCTTCCCTTTGGTCTTAGAAATACTCCAGCATTCATGAGGCTTATCCATTCTGTATTCAGAGGTATGAGCGGTAATTCTCTTTTTGATTATCTAGATGACACTGAGTACGTAAACCCCTGCACATTTTTCAAGCTTCACTCTTTGATCGCCTCCAAATGGCAGGTCTAAAGATTAAGCTTAGTAAATGCATCGTTCTACGTAAGAGAATTAAATTTCTTGGACATGTGGTTGACGCTAAAGGAATTCATACCACAGACGAGAAAGTTAAAGCAGTTTCTGACTTCCCAGAACCTACCAGTACTGATGATGTAAGGAGTTTTCCTGGACTGAGTGGCTACTATCGGCGATTTATTTAAGGTTATGCGCAAATCTCATCATACTTAAGAAAAATGAACCTTTTATTTGGACTAATAGTCAGTCTCATGCTTTTAAAACACTGAAGACAGCACTTATTAATGTCCCAGTCTTGGCATTCCCTGATTATAAGAAACCTTTTCTTCTTTGTACAGACGCATGTGGAGTGGGAATTGATGCGGTATTGGTGCAAATTGATAATGCAATGAGGAAACGTGTAATAGCATATGCTAGCCATACCCCTGATGCCGCTGAACGTAACTACAGTGTTATTGATTGGAGGCTTTAGCAGTTGTTTGGTCTCTCAAACATTTCAGACATAATCTACGGGTATTCAGTGCATATCCAAGAAGGTCATCTCCCACGTTGTGATTTATTCAAAGGAATAAATCCTACCGCACGTTTAGGACGATGGTCAGTTATTATCCAAGACTTCAACCTAACCTTTGAGTACGTGCCTGGTAAGTCAAATGTAGTTGCAGATGCTCTTTCACTCCACGTAACAGCGGCAGTCTCACATGTCAAAGAAACAAAGTTCCTTACATCACTCAGACCTCAAATGTTGTTTATAGAAGTCAGCGCACAGACGCTCTGTGGTCGAAGGTTATTTATTTCCTAGAATCGGGAGACGTTTCATGCCTGTGCCAGTGGATGATCTCACGTTAGACAGTGATATTTTTTATAGGAAGACATCCCTTACCTGGAGGGACATATATACCTAAAAGAGAGGTACGTCAACTTGTTCCCACTAATTTAATACCTGCAGTACTCCACATCATCCATAACACACAACATGCATACCATGCGGGAAGGAAACGGTGTTTGAGACAAGCATGTCTTTTATTTTATAGACCTACAATGCGTAAGGACATCAATTTTCACTGTGATTCCTGTGTTCCCTGTAATCGTCATAAAGGGTCAACTGGATTGCCTGCTCCATTTCTGCAATATCCAGTTCCATCACGTCCATGGGAAACTGTTTCTACTGACCTTCGTAAATTGCTTCTCACAGAGTCTGGTGCAGAGTATTTGTTTGTGGCAGTTGATCATTTCTCACGTTACTGTGTTCTCGTAGCTCTCCAAGACAAGACTGCTAAGAGTATTGCCCGTGCCTTTGTTGATCACATCATTTGTCCATTCACTACACCATCCACTGTTATTACCGACAATGGCTCAGAGTTTAACAGTAATCTTCTTGTTGAGAACTGTAAACAGTATAACGTCAATAATGTAATGTCATGCTCAACCATCCGGCTTTCAATGGCCTTGTCGAAAGGCAAAATCGTAAGGTGCTGGAGTGCTTGAGGTACTTAGGCTCTCAAAGTGCCTGCTGGGATGAGAGAATACCCCAAGTTGCAGCCTCAGTCAATAGTTCCGTCAAAATATCCATTGACAAAATCCCATTCTTTGTCTTATATGGATTCCATAAAAAAAATTGCCCTATTCAATGCTATTATCGAAACCTGGTCCGCTCTGTAATCTGGATGATTATGTGAAAATGAAAATGACAGACTTCCATAAAATACATCAGTATGTAAAGACTAATCTAGCCTTAACCAAAGAGGGTATGATAAAACGCCACCATTAGTCTGCATCACCTATCAACATTAACGTAGGGGAGTTAATGTTCTCTCGTTCATATACGCTTAGTTCAAAATTAGATAATAGATTTACAGGCCCACACCGCGTGATATCTCGTAGCGGTAACAAATTTAAGATTAAAGATCTTTTGTCATCTGAGTGTAAGTGGGTTCACGCAGATGATCTTAAGGGAACTCCAGGTACACTTCAAGTGGGAAGAAAATCACGAAAATGATGCATCTTCTTCTTCCCTTCCTTCTTCACCACCTCCTCTTCCTCCTCCTACCCTTGCTACCCCGTCATCTCCCCCTACTCTGCCTGTCAATGAGTACAGACAAAAGCTTCACTCTGCAACCAGCCCCATTGCTGTTCGTGTCTTTTCCTCAACCTGTCAGGACCACTTAGCTGATCTGGACATTAATCCGGATTCCTCTGATAGGTAAGATGCTGTGGAGAGAGTAGACAACCTTGTTAGCATTATCTGTCCATGGTTCATCCCTGGGTGATAGGTTGATTACTCCATATATTATTACATCTCTGTTACTATACTCC
>JAGKTI010028027.1:0-13076 GCA_018397915.1 Birgus latro | reverse complement strand
CATTCGTTTTCGCGGTAGGTCCATTCTCTTTTAATCTAATGATGGCTAAATAAGCGTATTTCTTGTCGAAAACGCTGAATATGGAACTTCCTCAAATGTTTTCAAAGTTGACTGTAAAACACATTATATTATATTCAGATCCATGATGACACATGTGAGGGGGAAAATGTCACATTTATGAAGGATAACAAGAAGTCGACTGACACGTAGAGCTGGCACCTTAGGTTTTTAAGAACAAAAAGCTTGAATCATTGTGAGGATCACCGAAACAATTTTAAAACGATTTTTTTTCTCTAGCACGTTTAAAATTACGTCGATCCCCAGGTCGCAAAAAAAAAAAAAAAATCTTTTCACAGTATCAAGATTTCTGTTACATCAAAAACCACATTTTCTTAGGTAAAATCTTTCAATACTGATTCCTCTTGAGACGAAATTCTGAAGTATGAATTTCCGATTTGTTGATTTTTTTTTATTCCATTAGTCGTGACTTCAAGGTCAAGAAGTAGTGCAAATTGTGAAATAATTCCGGCTGATAGCATCCGTTTTGGGGGTAGGTCAATTCTCTTTTAATCTAATGATGGCTGAATATGCGTATTTCTCGGCGAAAACGCTGAATATGCAACTTCCTGAAGTGATCTCAAAACTGATTGCAAAACACATTATATTACATTCAGAAGTAAGAACACACTTGTGAGGATGAAAAGGTCACATTCATGAAGGATAACAAGAAGGCGCCTGACACATAAAGAGAGCTGGCACCATAGGTTTGTATGAACAAAAAGCTTGAAATATTGTCAGAATCACCGAGATAATTAAAAAACTTCGATATTTTTTTTTTCTCTCTAGCAAGTAGTTTAAAATTACATCAAGCCTCGTGGCGATAAAAAAAAAAAAAACATTTGCACAATATCAAGGTTTCTATTCCACCAAAAACCACATTTCCTTAGGTAAAAATCTTCCAATACTGCGATTCCTCGTGAGACGAAATTCTGGATTAATATTTTTTTTCCTTAGCCGTGATTTCAAGGACAAGAAGTAGTGCAATTTAGAGATAGTAGCAGCTGATTGCATCCGTTTTGGAAGTAGTTCCATTCTCTTTTAACCTAATGATGGCTGAAAAACGTATTTCTCAGTGAAAACGCTGATTATGCAACTTCCTCAACTTTTCTCAAAGTTGAAATTTAAACACATTATATTTTATTCAGAACTAAGGAAACACTTGTGACGGTGAAAATGTCACATTTATGAAGGAAAACAAGAATTCGACTGACACGTAAATAGACATAAGCCTGAAACATTGTGAGGATCACCGAAACAATTTAAGAACGGTTTTTTTTTCCTTAACACAAGTTTAAAATTACGTCGGGCGTTGTGGCGGTAAAAAAAAAAAAAACTAACAATAGAAAGGTTTCTGTTGCATCAAAAACCACATTTCCTAAGGTAAAATCTACCGATAATGTGATTCCTCTTGACTCGGAATTCTGGATTAACATTTTTCCCCCCTTAGCCGTGATTTTAAGGACAAGAAGAAGTGCAAATTGTGAAATAATTCCTTCTGATAGTATCCGTTTATGGGGTAGGTCCATTCTCTTTCAATATAATGATGGCTTAATAAACGTATTTCACGGCGAAAACGCTGAAAATAGATTTTCCTCAAGTGTTCTCAAGGTTGATTGTAAAACACATTATCTTATATTCAGAACTATAAAGAAACTTGTGAGGGTGAAATTATCACATTTATGAAGGATAACAAGAAGTCGACTGAGACGTAAAGAGAGCTGGCACCTTAGGTTTTTAAGAACAAAAAGTTTCAAACATTGTGAGGATCACCGAAACAATTTTAGAACGTCGATTTTTTTTTCCGAGCACAAGTTTAAAATTCCGTCGAGCCTCGTGGAGATAGAAAAAAAAAACTTTTGAAAATATCAAGATTTCTGTTACACCAAAAACCACTTGTCCTTAGGTAAAATCTTCCAATACGGTGATTCCTCTTGAGACGATATTCTGGATTATGAACTTCTGATTTGTCAATTTTTTTATTCCCTTAGTCTTGACTTCAAGTTCAAGATGTAGTGCAAATTGTGAAATAGTTTCGGCTGATACCATCCGTATTGGAGGCAGGTCCATTCTCTTTTAAACTAATGAAAACGCTGACAATGCAAATTCGTCAAGTTTCTTCAAAGTGGATTATAAAACATATTATATTTGGAACTAAGAAGACTCTTGTGAGGGTGAAAATGTCACACTTATGAAGAAAAACAAGAAGCCGTCTGACACGTAAAGAGAGTTGGCACCTTAGGTTTTTAAGAACAAAAAGCATGAAATATTTTGAGGATCACCGAGACAATTTAAATGATTCGATTTTTTTTTCTGAAGCAAGCAGTTTAAAATTACATCGAGAAACATGGCGGTAAAAAAAAAATAATAATTTTTGTACAACATCAGGGTTTTCGTTCCACCAAACACCACGTTTGCTTAGGTAAAACTTTTCAATATTGTGATTCCTCTTGAGACGGAAATCTAGATTAATATTCTTTTTTTCCTTTAGCCGTGATTTCAAGGACAAGAAGTAGTGCAAATTGTGAAATATTTCCGGCTGATTGCATCCATTTTGGGGGTAGGTCCAACCTCTTGAAATCTAATTATGGTTGAATAAGCGTATTTCTCGGTGAATACGCTGAATATGGAACTTTCTCAAATGTTTTCAGTTGACTGTAAAACCCATTATATTATATTCAGAACCATGAAGACACATGTGAGGGGGAAAATGTCACATTTATGAAGGATAACAAGAAGTCAACTGACAAGTAAATAGAGCTGGTACCTTAGGTTTTTAAGAACAAAAAACTTGAATCATTATGAGGATGACAGAAACAATTTAAAAACGATTTTTTTTCTCTAGCACGTTTAAAATTATGTCGATCATCGTGTCGCTAAAAAAAAAAAAAAAGACTTTTCACAGTATCAAGATTTCTGTTACATCAAAAACCACATTTCCATAGGTAAAATCTTTCAATTCTGTGATTCCTCTAGAGACGATATTCTGGATTATGAACTGATTTGTTGATTTTTTTTTATTCCCTTTGTCGTGACTTCAAGGTCAAGAAGTAGTGCAAATTGTGAAATAGTTCAGGCTGATAGAATCCGTTTTGGGGGTAGGTCAATACTCTTTTAATCTAATGATGGCTTAATAAGCGTATTTCTCGGAGAAAACCCTCAAAATGCAACGTCATGAAGTGATCTCAAAATTGATTGCAAAACACATTATTTCATATTCAGAACTAAGATGACACTTGTGAGGATGAAAATGTCACATTTCTGAAGGATAACAAGAAGGCACCTGACACATAAAGAGAGCTGGCACCTTAGGTTTTAATGAACAAAAAGCTTGAAATATTGAGAAGAATCACCGAGATAATTAAAAAACGTCGATTTTTTTCCCCTCAAGCAAGTAGTATAAAATTACGTCGATCCTCGTGGCGGTAAAAAAAAAAAAAAAAAACAACTTGCCCAATATCAAGGTTTCTGTTCCACCAAAAACCACATTTCCATAGATAAAAATCTTTCAATACTGTGATTCCTCTTGAGACGGAATTCTGGATTATTATTATTTTTTTCCCCTAGCCGTGATTTCAAGGACAAGAAGTAGTGCAAATTGTGAGATAGCTGCAGCTGATTGCATCCGTTTTAGATGTAGGTCCATTCTCTTTTAACCTAATGATGGCTGATAAACATATTACTCGGCGAAAACGAAGAATATTCAACATCCTCAAGTTTTCTTAAAGTTGATATTAAAACACATTATATTGCATTCAGAACTAAGCAGACAATTGTGAAGGTGAAAATGTCACATTTATGAAGGATACCAAGAAGTCGACTGACACGTAAATAGACATAGCACCTTTGGTTTTTAAGAACAAAAAGCCTGAAACATTGTTAGGATCACCGAAACAATTTAAGAACGATTTTTTTCTCTAGAACAAGTTTAAAATTACGTCGAGCCTCGTGGCCGTAAAAAAAAAAAAATAATATCAAGGTAACTGTTACACTAAAAACCACATTTCCTAAGGTAAAATCTTTCGATACTGTGATTCCTCTTGACACGGAATTCTGGATTAATATTGTTTTTTCATCTTAGCCGTAATTTGAAGGACAAGAAGTAGTGCAAATTGTGAAATAATTCCTTCGGATAATATCCGTTTTGGGGGTAGGTCCATTCTCTTTTAATCTAATGATGGCCGAACAAGCGTATTTTTCGGCGAAAACGCTGAATATGATACTTCCCAAAGTGTTCTCAAGGTTGATTGTAAAACACATTATATTATATTCAGAACTATTAAGACACATGTGAGGGTGAAAATGTCACATTTACGAAGGATAACAAGAAATCGACTGACACACAAAGAGAGCTGGCACCTTAGGTTTTTAAGAACAAAAAGCTTGAAACATTGTGAGGATCACAGAAAAAATTTATGAACGTCGATTTTTTTTCCCTAGCACAAGTTTAAAATTACTTGAGGCCTCGTGGCAGTAGAAAAGAAAAACTTTTCACAATATCAAGATTTCTGTTACACCAAAAACCACTTTTCCTTAGGTAATATCTTTCAATTCTGTGATTCCTGTTGAGACGAAATTCTGGATTATTAACTTCTGATTTGTCGACTTTTTTTTATTCCCTTACTCGTGACTTCAAGTTCAAGAAGTGCAAATTGTGAAACAGTTTCGGCTGATAGCATCCGTTTTGGAGGGTCATTCTCTTTTAATCTAATGATGGCTGAATAAGCGTATTTCTTCGCGGAAACGCTAAATATGCAAATTCGTCAAGTTTTCTCAGAGTTGATTGTAAAACACATTATATTCAGAACTAAGAAGACACTTGTGTAGGTGAAAATGTCACATTTATGAATGATAACAAGCGGTCGTCAGACATGTAAAGAGAGCTGGCACCATAGGTTTTTAAGAACAAAAAGCATGAAATATTGTGAGGATCACCGAGATAATTCAAATGCTTCGATTTTTTTTCTCTCAAGCAAGCAGTTTAAAATTACGTCGAAGCTGATGGCGGTAAAAAAAAAAAAACTAACTTTTGCACAATATCAAGGTTTCTGTTACCCCAAATACCAAATTTCCTTAGGTATAATCTTTCAATACTGATTCCTCTTGAGACGGAAATCTTGATTAATAATTTTTTTTCCGTTATCCGTGATTTCAAGGACAAGAAGTAGTGCAAATTGTGAAATAGTTCCGGCTGATATCATTCGTTTTGGCGGTAGGTCCATTCTCTTTTAATGTAATGATGGCTGAATAAGCGTATTTCTCGTAGAAAACGCTGAATATGGAACTTCCTCAAATGTTTTCAAAGTTGACTGTAAAACACATTATATTATATTCAGAACCATGAAGACACATGTGAGGGGGAAAATTTCACATTTATGAAGGATAAAAAGAAGTCGACTGACAAGTAAACAGAGCTGGCACCTTAGGTTTTTAAGAACAAAATGCTTGAATCATCGTAAGGATGACCGAAACAATTTAAAAACGTTTTTTTTATCTAGCACGTTTAAAATTACGTCGATCCTCGTGTCGCTAAAAAAATAAAAAAATAAAAAAGACTTTTCACAGTATGAAGATTTCTGTTACATCAAAAACCACATTTCCTTAGGTAAAATCTTTCAATATTTTGATTCCTCTTGGGACGAAATTCTGCATCATTAACTTCTGATTTGTTGATTGTTTTTTTTATTCCATTAAGCTTGACTTCAAGGTCAATAAGTAGTGCAAATTGTGAAATAGTTCAGGCTGATAGCATCCGTTTTGGGGATAGGTCAATTTTCTTTTAATCTAATGATGGCTTAATAAACGTATTTCTCGGCGAGAACGCTGAATATGCAACCTCATGAAGTGATCTCAAAATTGATTGCAAAACACATTATTTTATATTCAGAATTAAGATGACACTAGTGAGGATCAAAATGTCACATTTATGAAGGATAATAACAAGGCGCCTGAAACATAGAGAATTGACACCTTAGGTTTTTATGAACAAAAAGCTTGAAATTTTGTGAGAATCACCGAGATAATTAAAAAACTTCGATGCTTTTTCTTTCTCTCATGCAAGTAGTTCAAAATTACGTCAAGCTTCGTGTCTGTAAAAAAAAAAAAAAAAATCACAATATCAAGGTTTCTGTTCCACCAAAAAAACACATTTCTTTTGGTAAAAATCTTTCAGTACTGCGAGTCCTGCTCAGACGGAATTCTAGATTAATATTTTCTTTTCCCTTAGCCGTGATTTCAAGGAGAAGTAGTAGTGCAAATTGGGAGATAGTTGCAGCTGATTGCATCCGTTTTGGAGGTAGGTCCATTGTCTTTTAACCTAATGATGGCTGAAAAACGTATTTCTCGGCGAAAACGATGAATATGCAACTTCCTCAAGTGTTCTCAAAGTTGATATTAAAACACACACTTGCGAAGGTGAAAATGTCACATTTATGAAGGAAAACAAGAAGTCGACTGACACGTAAACAGACATAGACCTTTTTTTTTTAAAGAACAAAATGCCTGAAACATTCTAAGGATCACCGAAACATTTTAAGAACAATTTTTTTCTCTCTAGCACAATTTTAAAATTACGTCGAGCCTCGTGGCGGAAAAAAAAAAAAAAACTTTTAACAATATCTAGATAACTGTTACACCACAAAACACTTTTCCTTAGGTAAAATCTATCGATACTGTGATTCCTCTTGACACGGAATTCTGGATTAATACTTTTTTTCCCCTTAGCCGCGTGATTTCAAGGACAAAAAGTAGTGCAAATTGTGAAATAATTCCTTCTGATAATATTCGTTTTAGGGGTAGGTCCATTCTCTTTTAATCTAGTAATGGCTGAATAAGCGTGTTTTTCGGCAAAAACGCTGAATATGGAACTTCCTGAAGTGTTTTCAAGGTTGATTGTCAAACACATTATATTTTATTCAGAACTATTAAGACACATGTGAGGGTGAAAATGTCACATTTACGAAGGATAACAAGAAGTCGACTGACACGTAAAGAGAGCTGGCACCTTAGGTTTTTAAGAACAAAAAGCTTGAAACATTGTGAGGATCACAGAAACAATTTAAGAACGTCGATTTTTTTTCCCCAGCACAAGTTAAAATTACTTCAAGCCTCTTGGCGGTAGAAAAAAAAAAAACTTTTCACAATATCAAGATTTCTCCTCCACCAAAAACCACTTTTCCTTAGGTAAAATCTTTCAATTCTGTGATTCATGTTGAGACGAAATTCTGGATTATTAACTTCTGATTTGCCGACTTTTTATTATTCCCTTAGTCGTGACTTCAAGTTCAAGATGTAGTGCAAATTTTAATGTAGTTTCGGCTGATAGCATCCGTTTTGGAGGTAGGTCCATTCTCTTTTAATCTAATGATGGCTGAATAAGCGTATTTCTCGGCGAAAACGCTAAATAAGCAAATTCGTAAAGTTTTCTCAAAGTTGATTGTAAAACAAAATTTATTCAGAACTAAGAAAACTTTTGTGAAGGTGAAAATGTCACATTTATGAAGGATAACATGCAGTTGTCTGATATGTAAAGAGAGCTTGCACGTTAGGTTTACATGAACAAAAAGCATGAAATATTGTGAGGATCACGGAGATAATTTTAAACCTTCTATTTTCTCTCTTTCAAGCAAGCAGTTTAAAATTACGTCGAAGCTAATGGCGGTAAAAAAAAAAAAAAACTTTTGCACAATATCAAGGTTTCTGTTACACCAAATACCAAATTTCCTTAGGTAAAATCTTTCAATACTGATTCCTCTTGAGACGGAAATCTTGATTAATATTTTTTTTTCTTTAGCCGTGATTTCTAGGACAAGAAGTAGTGCAAATTGTGAAATAGTTCCGGCTGATAGCATCCGTTTTGGCGGAACGTCCATTTTCTTTTAATCTAATGATTCCTGAATAAGCGTATTTCTTGGCGAAAACGCTGGATATGGAACTTCATCAAATGTTTTCAGCGTTGACTGTAACACATTATATTATATTCAGAACCATGAAGACACATGTGAGGGGGAAAATGTCACATTTATGAAGGATAACAAGAGGTCGACTGACACGTAAACAGAGCTGGCCCCTTGGTTTTTAAGAACAAAAAGCTTGAATCATTGTGGGGATGGCCGAAACAATTTAAAAACGATTTTGTCCTCTCTAGCACGTTTAAAATTACGTCGATCCTCGTGTTGCTAAAAAAAAAAAAAAAAAAAAAAAAAAGACTTTTCACAGTATGAAGATTTCTGTTACATCAAAAACCACATTACCTTAGGTAAAATCTTTCAATACTGATTCCTCTAGAGACGAAATTCTGGATTATGAACTTCCGATTTGTTGATTTTTTTTTATTCCCTTAGTCGTAACTTCAAGGTCAAGAAGTAGTGCAAATTGTGAAATAATTCCGGCTGATAGCATCCGTTTTGGGGTGCAGGTCAATTCTCTTTAAATCTAATGATGGCTGAATAAGTGTATTTCTCGGCGAAAACGCTGAATATGCAACTTCCAGAAGTGATCTCAAAATTGATTGCAAAACACATTACATTATATTTAGAACTAAGAAGACACTTGTGAGGATGAAAATGTCACATTTATGAAGGATAACAAGAACACGCCTGACACATAAAGAGAACTGACACCTTAGGTTTTTATGAACAAAAAGCTTGAAATATTATGAGAATCACCGAGATAATTAAAAAACTTCGATGTGTTTTTTCTCTCAAGCAAGTAGTTTAAAATTACAGCGAGCCTCGTCTCGGTAAAAAAAATAAAAAAAAAAAAAACATTTGCACAATATCAAGGTTTCTGCTCCACCTAAAACATTTCCTTAGGTAAAAATCTTTCAATACTGCGATTCATCCTGAGACGGAATTCTGGATTAATATTTTTTTTTCCCTTAGCCGTGATTTCAAGGACAAGAATTAGTGCTATTTGAGAGATTAGTTCCTGCTGATTGCATCTGTTTAGGAGGTAGGTCCATTCTCTTTTAACGTAATGATAGCTGAAAAACGTATTTCTCGGCGAAAACGCTGAATATGCAACTTCCTCAAGTGTTCTCAAAGTTGATATTAAAACACACACTTGTGAGAATGAAAATGTCACATTTATTAAGGAAAAAAAGAATTCGACTGACACGTAAACATACATAGACCTTATGGTTTTTAAGAACAAAATGCCTGAAACATTGTGAGGATCACCAAAACAATTTAAGAACGATTTTTTTTTCTCTAGCACAAGGTTAAAATTACGTCGAGCCTCGTGGCTGAAAAAAAAAACTTTTAACAATATCAAGGTAACTGTTACTCCAAAAACCACATTTCCTTAGGTAAAATCTATCGATACTGTGATTCCTCTTGACACGGAATTCTGGATTAATATTTGTTTTCCCCTTAGCCGTGATTTCAAGGAGAAGAAGTACTGCAAATTGTGAAATAATTCCTGATAATATCTGTTTTGGGGGTAGGTCCGTTCTCTTTTAATCTAATGATGGATGAATAAGCGTATTTTTCGGCGAAAACGCTGAATATGGAACTTCCTCAAGTGTTCTCAAGGTTAATTGTAAAACACATTATGTTTTATTCAGAACTGTTAAGACACATGTGAGGGTGAAAATGTCACCTTTACGAAGGATAATAAGAAATCGACTGACACGTAAAGAGAGCTGGCACCTTAGGTTTTAAGAACAAAAAGCTTGAAACATTGTGAGGATCACAGAAACAACTTAAGAAGGTCGATTTTTTTTTTTCAGCACGATTAAAATTACGTCAAGCCTCGTGGTGGTAGAAAAAAAAAACTTTTCACAATATCAAGATTTCTGTTACACCAAAACCCACTTTTCCTTAGGTAAAATATTTCAATTCTGTGATTCCTGTTGAGACGAAATTCTTGATTTGTCGACTTTTTTTATTCCCTTAGTCGTGACTACAAGTTCAAGAAGCAGTGCAAATTGTGAAATAGTTTCGGCTGATAGCATCCGTTTTAGAGGTAGATCCATTCTCTTTTAATATAATGATGGCTGAATAAGCGTATTTCTCGGTGAAAACGCTAAATATGCATATTCGTCAAGTTTTCTCAAAGTCGATTGTAAAACAAATTACATTCAGAACTAAGAAAACTTTTGTGAAGGTGAAAATGTCACATTTATGAAGGATAACAAGCAGTAGTCTGACATGTAAAGAGAGCTGGCACCTTAGGTTTTTAAGAACAAAATGCAAGAAATATTGTGAGGATCACCGAGATAATTTTAAACCTTCAATTTTTTTTTCTCTCAAGCAAGCCGTTTAAAATTACCTCGACGCTCATCGCAGTAAAAAAAAAAAAAAAATAACTTTTGCACAATATCAAGGTTTCTGTTTCACCAAATACCCAATTTCCTTAGGTAAAATCTTTCAATACTGATTCCTCCTGAGACGGAAATCTTGATTAATATTTTTTTTTCTTTAGGCGTGATTTCAAGAACAAGAAGTAGTGCAAATTGTGAAATAGTTCCGGCTGATACCATCCGTTTTGGCGGTAGCTCCATTCTCTTTTAATCTAATGATGGATGAATAAGAGTATTTCTCGGCGAAAACGCTGGATATGGATCTTCCTCAAATGTTTTCAGCGTTGAGTGTAAAGCACATTATATTGTATTCAGAACCATGAAGACACATGTGAGGGGGAAAATGTCACATTTATGAAGGATAAGAAGAAGTCGACTGACACGTAGAGCTGGCGTCTTAGGTTTTTAAGGACAAAAAGCTTGAATTATTGTGGGGTTGACCGAAACAATTTAAAAACTATTTTTTCTTCTCTAGCACGTAAAAAATTACGTTGATCCTCGTGTCGAAAAAAAAAAAAAAAAAAAAAAAAACTTTTCACAGTATGAAGATTTCTGTTACATCAAAAACCACATTTCCTTAAGTAAAATCTTTCACTACTGATTCCTCTAGAGACGAAATTCTGGATTATGAACTTCCGATTTGTTGATTTTTTTTATTCCCTTAGTCGTGACATCAAGGTCAAGAAGTAGTGCAAATTGTGAAATAATTCCGGCTGATAGCATCCGTTTTGGGCGGTGGTCAATTCTCTTTTAATCTTATGATGGCTGAATAAGCGTATTTCTTGGCGAAAACGCTGAATGTGCAACTTCCTCAAGTGTTCCCAAAGTTGATATTAAAACACAATATATTGTATTCAGAAATAAGAAGACACTTGTGAGGGTGAAAATGTCACATTTATGAAGGAAAAAAAGAATTCGTCTGACACGTAAACAGACATAGCACTTTTGGTTTTAAAGAACACAATGCCTGAAACATTGTGAGGATCACCGAAACAATTTAATAACGATTTTTTCCTCTAGCACAAGTTTAAAATTACGTCGAGCCTCGTGGCGGTTAAAAAAAAAAAAAACTTTTAGCAATATCAAGGTAACTGTTACACCAAAAACCACATTTCCTTAGGTAAAATCTATCGATACTGTGATTCCTCTTGACACGGAATTCTGGATTAATATTTTTTTCCCCTTAGCCGTAATTTCAAAAACAAGAAGTAGTGCAAATTATGAAATAATTCCTTCTGATAATATCCGTTTTGGGGGTAGGTCCATTCTCTTTTAATCTAATGATGGCTGAATAAGCGTATTTTTCGGCGAAAACGCTGAATATAGACCTTCCTCAAGTATTCTCAAGGTTGATTGTAAAACACATTATATTATATTCGGAACTATTAAGACACAGGTGGGGCGGAAAAAGTCACATTCACGAAGGATAACAATAAATCGACTGACACGTAAAGAGAGCTGGCACCTTAGGCTTTTAAGAACAAAAAACTTGAAAAAATTTTGAAGATCACAGAAACAATTTAAGAACGTCGATTTTTTTTTTCTCCAGCACAAGTTTAAAATTACTTCAAGCCTCGTGGCGGTAGAAAAAAAAATAAAACTTTTCACAATATCAAGATTTCTGTTACACCAAAAACCACTTTTCCTTAGGTAAAATCTTTCGATTCTGTGATTCCTGTTGAGACGAAATTCTAGATTATTAACCTCTGATTTGTCGACTTTTTTTTATTCCCTTACTCGTGACTTCAAGTTCAAGAAGTAGTGCAAATTGTGAAATAGTTTCGGCTGATAGCATCCGTTTTGGAGGTAGTCCATTCCCCTTTAAATCTAATGATGGCTGAATAAGCGTATTTCTCGGCGAAAACGCTAAATATGCAAATTCGTCAACCTTTCTCAAAGTTGATTGTAAAACACTTATTATATTCAGAACTGAGAAGACTCTTGTGAAGGTGAACATGTCACATTTATGAAGGATAACAAGCAGTCGTCTGACATGTAAAGAGAGCTGGCACCTTAGGTTTTTAAGAACAAAAAGCATGAAATATTGTGAGGATAACTGAGATAATTTAAAAGCTTCGATTTTTTTTCTCTCAAGCAAGCAGTTTAAAATTACGTCGTAGCTCATGGCGATAAAAAAAAAAAAAAAAAAAACTTTCTTTCAATACTTATTCCTCTTGAGACGAAAATTTTGATTAATATTTTTTTTCCTATAGCCGTGATATCAAGGACAAGAAGAAGTGCAAATTGTGAAATAGTTCCGGCTTATATCATTCGTTTTGGCGGTTGGTCCATTCTCTTTTAATCTAATGATGGCTGAATAAGCGTATTTCTNAACTTTCAATACTGATTCCTCTTGAGACGGAAATCTTGATTAATATTTTTTTTCCTATAGCCGTGATGTCAAGGACAAGAAGTAGTGCAAACTGTGAAATAGTTGCGGCTTATATCATTCGGTTTGGCGGTTGGTCCATTCTCTTTTAATCTAATGATGGCTGAATAAGCGTATTTCTCGTCGAAAACGCTGAATATGGAACTTCCTCAAATGTTTTCAAAGTTGACTGTAAAACACATTATATTATATTCAGAACCATGGCGACACATGTGAGGGGGAAAATGTCACATTCATGAAGGATAACAAGAAATCGACTGACAAGTAGAGCTGGCACATAAGGTTTTTAAGAGCAAAAAGCTTGAATCATTGTGAGGATGACCGAAG
>JAGKTI010028026.1:0-13076 GCA_018397915.1 Birgus latro | reverse complement strand
CACACACACACACACACACACACACACACACACACTCATCCACATTTTTTGGTTAGACACCTACAGATAATGATTGAGAAAAGCAACAGTATAATCCTGGTGGGTGATTTTAATTGTAAAGAGGTGAATTGGGAAGAGTTTGACTCAGAAAGTAGTGAAGATTCATGGAGCAGTATAATGCAGTGAACAATGTAATGACCCAGTGGGTCAAAGAAGAGACAAGATTTAGGGGTGATGACACACCAGCAAGACTAGATTTACTGCTAACCAAAGAACCTGATGTAATTCAGTCTCTGAAATGTATGTGTCCTTTTGGAAAAAGTGATCATGTAGTGACTGAGTTCCAAACAATAGAAGGGAATGTGGCTACAAGAGATGAGCTATACCGGCATGGAAGATACAACTTTGGGAAAGCAAACTTTACAGGATTGAGAAAATTTTTCAGAGAAGCGGATTGGACAGAATTCAGAGAAACAAGAGACGCAGAGGAAGTGGGATATCTTTTTTAGGCTTTAACATCTCGGGTGTGGAAAAACATGTGCCCAGAGCAAGTGGGAAAGGGAACAGGAAAAGGATTGGTTCAACAGGTGTATGATAGCTAACAAAAAAAGAAAGGCATGCGACATGGAACAAATGGAGAAAGGGAGGCAGTAATAGAACAAAGGAAGAGTATAAAATAACTAGAAATAAATATACAGTACCCTTGCATCCAATATGGTATTTTTGTCAGACAGTACTACCGTACTGTACTAAATTCATACTGGACAAACAACAGACCTTATGGGAAAAATGAATAATGTCAGACAAGCCTGGGAAAAGTCCCCCTAAAACTCAACTTAACAACAATTTGACGCAACCAAGATTTTACCAACCTTTAAGATGAATGGTGATGGGCTTTGGGGGGAAGGGGGAGGGGTTTCTGAGGCTGTAGGAGGTCCTACTGACCCCCAGGAGGAGGGCCTTCAGGATCCTGAGGAGGCCTCGTTGCCTCAACCTCCTTTAAAAATCACATAGCCGGGGTGCATTCACATGAGAGCAGTACTGCAATTTGATTGGCACACATCATGAGTCACGAGGAAGGCGTACTGGACTAGCGCAGCAGTACTAGGGAAACGTTCCTCGGTTTTGGCCATCTTTCTGCGTGTGTGTGGGTAGTAGTACTGGATGCAGCACTTCAGTCCCTAGAGAAGAACTCCTCGGATTTGGCCCACTTTGTGCGACCAATCGTACTAGCCCAACAAATCCGTACTACAGTAATAAATTTTATTTTTTTTGCCAACTATACTGGACAAACACGTACTGGACGTGAGGGTACTGTACAGGTATCCTTAGAGAAGAAGAAAGAAACTTTGAAAGAGGTATATTTGATAAATGTAAGGAAGAACCTAAATTGTTTTATAGGTTTGTCAATGGCAGATTGAAACACAAGGAAGGAATCAATGCAAGCAGAAATAATGAACAAAAGTTCCCAATTGGTTTTCACTAAAGAAAATGATTTTATGGAAGGGGAGGGTGTGACTAGAAATATACTGTATTAAAATATAGAAAAGAGGAAGCACAGGAAGTGTGTAAATTACTGGAAACTGTAGATGTAAGGAAGGCCACAGGGCCTGAAGTGATCGAAAAAGAATGCAGAGAACAAGTCGCAGACAGGATTCATGGTTTAATTGTGTGTTCTTTGGAAGATGGGAAAGTGCCCCAGGAATGGAAGAGGGCTAATGTGGTACCAATTTACAATGGAGGGAATAAGGAAGAGCCCATGAATTATTGACCAGTTTCCCTGACCAGCATGGTTGCAAAATTGTTTGAGAGAATCCATAAAAATAGATAGAATATCTGGAGGAGATGGACATTTTGGCAGGAAGTCAGTTTGGATTCAGAAATGGAAGGTCATGTGTCTCAAATTTGTTGAGCTTCTACTCAAGGGCAATTGAAGTGCTACAGGAGGGAGATAGTTGGGTGGATTATTTGCTCTTAGATCTGGAGAAAGCCATTGACAGTATACCTCGTAAGTGACTTATATGGAAATTGGAGAACATGGGAGGAGTAGAGGGAAACCTTTTGGAGTAGACGAGAGACTCCATGAGAGACAGGCAGATGAGGACAGTAATAAAAGACAAGATGTCAGGGTGGAGGGAAATAACATGTGGAGTCCCACAGGGTTCGGTGCTGGCACCTGTAATGTTCCTGATTTGCGTAAATGATATGGTAGATGGAATAAACAGTAATGCAAGTCTGTTTGCAGATGATGCAAAGATCATGAGGAAAGTAGAAGTTGAAGAAGATAGTAATATACTGCAGGAGGACCTGGACAGGATTTATGATTGGAGCCAGGCATGGGAAATTACTGTAATTGCAGTGCAAAAATAAATAAGGTAAAATATTGGAAATGGGTAATAGTACCAAGAGGCTATCCCTGCATTACTCGATGGGAAAGGAACTGATCACAAAATCGAGAGAAGAGAAGGGCCTGGGAGTGTTGGTCCAGGATAATTTGTCACCCGAAAAACACATTAACAATATTGTAGGGGAGATATATAAGCTCTTGACAAACATAAGAATGGCATTTCAATACATGGACGAGGAGATGATGAAAAAATTGATAGTGGCTATGATGCACCCCAGATTGGAATATGCAGCAGTGGTGTGGTCCCCACGTGAAAAGAAAGATATAAATAAGATCAAGAGAATACATAGAACAGCAACCAAGATGGTACCTAGCCTAGCAGATCTGTTGTACATGGAAAGACTAGAAAAGCTGATTCTGCCTTCCTTAAAAGAAAGAAGAGAGAGGGGCAACATGATTGCAGGTTCAGGGCCATGATAGGTGTAGACAAAACTGACAGAGAAGATCTCTGTGTATGGGATGAGGGAGCAACAAGAGGACATGAAAAGAAATGGAAATAGACAAGTTGCTTGAAGGATATCAAGAAATAGTTTTCCATATAGATGCATTGACCTGTGGAATTGCCTGGACAAAGAGATTGTCCAGTCCAAAAACTTAAAATGGGTTTAAAGTTAAGGTTGACCAGTTGAGACACGAAGACGGGACCCCACGAGCGTAGCTCATTTCCTGTATACCACAACTAGGTAAAACTAGGTAAACACACACACACAAAATTGTGAGAGAAGATTCTGAAAGATAGGTGAATAAAATATCTGGAAGAGATGAATATTTTGACTGAAAGTCAATTTCGATTCAGAAGTGGAAGGTCATGTGTTTCCAACTTGTTGAGCTTTTACTCAAGAGCGATTGATGTGCTACAGGAGAGAGACGGTTGGGTGGAGTGTGTGTATTTAGATTTGGAGAAGGCCTTTGACAAGGTACCCCATAAGAGACTAATGTGGAAATTAGAGCATATAGGAGGACTGAAGGGAAACCTCCTGGAATGGATGAGAGACTTTTTGAGAGACACACAAATGAGGACAATAATAAAGGACAGGACGTCTGGATGGAGAGAAGTAACAAGTGGTGTCCCACAGGGCTCGATGTTGGCACCAGTAATGTTCCTGATTTACGTAAATAATGGTAGATGGAGTGAACAGTTATGCAAGTCTGTTTGCTGATGATGCAAAGATCTTGAGGAAGGTAGAGGTTGAAGGGGACTGTAAAATGCTGGAGGAGGATCTGGATAGGATAGATGACTGGAGCCGGATGTGGGAAATGAAATTCTACGCAAAAAAATGTAAAATATTGGAAATGGGTAAAAGCACCAAGAGACCATCACAGAATTATATGATGGGTAATGAACCAGTCACAAAAGCGAGAGAAGAGAAAGATTTAGGAGTGCTGGTCCAGGATAGTTTGTCACCTGAAAAACACATTAACAAGATAGAGAGACATATAAACTCTTGACCAACATAAGAGTGGCATTTCATTACATGAATGAAGAGATGATGGAAAAATTGATAGTGGCCATGATCCACCCCAGGTTAGAATATGCAGCAGTAGTGTGGTCCCCACACAAAAAGAAAGATATAAACAAGATTGAGAGAATACAAAGAACAGCAACTAAGATGGTCCCCAGTCTGGCAGATCTGTCATACAGTGAGAGGCTAGAAAGGCTGGATTTGCGATCCTTAGAGGAAAGGAGAGAGAGGGGTGACATGATTGCGTGTTCAGGACCATGATGGGAGTAGATAAAATTGATAGAGAAGATCTGTTTGTATGGGATAAGAAAGCAACAAGAGGACATGGACTGAAACTGAAGAAGCCATGCTGCTTGAAGGACATCAAGAAATATAGTTTTCCATATAGATGCATAGACCTGTGGAAGAGACTGGACAAAGAGATCGTCCAGTCTAAAAACTTAAACGAGTTTAAAGCAAAACTTGACTTAATGAGAAAAAGAGATGGGACCCCACGAGCGTAGCTCATTTCCTGTATATCACAATTAGGTAAATACAGTTAGGTAAATACACACACACACACACACACACGGAGGCATGCAGCATACTAACATGCACACACACTGATACATGCATGTATGTGTAAATGTGCATGTGCACACAGGTGCATTTAAGCATGCATGTGTGCTTTTTTTTATGCAAGAAAGAAGCAACCAACTGCCAGAAACCCACAAGATTGTTCCTCCAAGAAAAAAGAAAAACAAGATAACAGATAGCCAAATTCAAGATCTGTTCATTTCGAGATGCCTGGACACATTGTGTTTGAAAGACTGGAGGTCATAGGCAGTGGGAAGTACAGACAGAGGGAGACAGCTCTAGAGTTGACCTGATGCTTACATGAATGACTGGGAGTAATGGTTAGCCCATGCATTAGGGAGTTGGACAGAGAAAGGATGAGAGTTTGTTGCTAGATGGGTGCTACACACTAGGGCAGGTCGAAAAGGAACCAGCTTAAGGTTGTCAGGTTGAAACATAGTCAGAATGGTGCTCCTTTACAATGACAGTAACATTATGGGAAAAAATGTTTAAATATATACGTGCCCATTCCAGCAACTTGGATCTAAAATTAGTTAATTCTCAAAAAACTTAAAAACATGGTAATTTTTTGGATTAACCTATATGTAATTTTTGTTAAATTTCAATTTTAAAAATAAAAGTAACAGTTGAAATAAATGTATTCAAATCATATGAAAGGCATTATTTCATGAAAAAGAAAAAGAACAGTAGATATGGCATGAACAGTTGAACACATCAAAAGTCTTGTTTACTTTCACGCTTTGGGAACAAGCTGCACGGTGGCTTACATTGGAAGAGCATATCATGACGTGATTCGTGCCCAAATACTTTACTTTTGGTGGATGTGACGTCTTTGACGCAGCGTTCCACTCCTTGGAAATGGCAAGGGTACAGGTCCAGTATGATGGGTTGGCTTTCATCCATATGGTCCAGTCTGTTCTTCAGCAATGGAAGAACTGTGGCAGAAGAAAGCTCTACCAGCTCAGTGTACTTCTTGGCATCGAAGTTTATCTTCAGTGCCGATTTTTCAAATATTCTAACTGAGGCTTGGTCTTCATTCTCATTCATCTGTGCTTGTTTCATCAACTTGATCATCATTGAGCACACGCCAGCATTTTCATCAGCAACAGCCGACAACAGTATGTTCTCTGGGTGACAGAAGTAGCTGTTATTGGCAAGCGCAGGGCGAATGATCGCATGATCCTCCAGTGGCAGCTTTTGAAGGAGCTCCACCATGAAGAAGACATTTTTGGCTCCATCCTGACATGAGCTGTTGGCTTTAACCATGAACCACCTAGGAGCATAGTAGTTCACAATGAATGAAGAGAGATGTTTTAGGGTTGGTGATCGTTGCTCCTTTGACATGTAAAGTCGCAGTACGCGATTAGTTTACATAAGCCACTTGGCATGATTTAGCGGTCCTGGTTTTGCAGATTGTCTCACACCTTCATTAGTATCTCCACTTGGCATTTGCACTGCCAGACATGCACGGTACAGGTAGCCCTGATCTTTGCTGAGATCACTTACATCTCCTTCTGGTAAACTGCAAGTTTTCCCAGCAACACATTCATAACCAACAACTGGAAGATCTTTTGGGTCAAATTCAAGCGATTGACCTACTTCTCCTCTGCAGCCTCGTGGACCTGTTGTTGAACCATCAACTGCCTTGAAATACTTTCGGAAAATTATTTCAACAAGATGCAACAAACGAACAAGCCACTGTAGTGGTCTGCCAAGCTGTGTTTCGAGCTCACAGATCACTCCATTTCTCCTTCCAGTATTGGCATTTGTCCCATCATAGACAATAGCTTGCAACAAATCTGCTGAATCTGTTTCTTGAATGACAGACATGACTTTCTTGGCAATATCTGCTGCTCTTCCACTTTTGAGAGAAACGTGATCGATGTAAACAGTGTCAGGAAAAGCAGCTACTGAGTAGTGATCATCCTTCTCGATTCTCTGACCATCTGGGATTTTATTGTGCGTCTGATCGATTTTTCCATTGAAACTGATACAAACGATCTCCTTCAAGTCATTTTTATGCTCTTGCAATGTGACATTTCTCCGATATTTTCTCTGACAGCAGAGTTTACAGGGATCAACTTTATTTTCTTCACAAAGAATATTCATATCTTTCAGTGCTGCATTCACAATGGAGCAGATGTTTGTTGCTTACTTGGCATCGATCAGCTACATGACTCCGCTCAGGATAGACTAATCTGTTCTGACACAGTTCCGAAACTGTTCTGACAGTTTGCTTCCATCAACTTCTGCAGTATCATCATCATCAACATATTGATCATATTGTTCATCATAGGCTTCACTTTCGTCAATACATGCTGTCATTATATCTTCAATATTTTGCTTGGTATCTCTAGTGGACTGTTCTTAGAGCTTCTTTTTCATCACTCTGTTTGCTGCACACTTGTTTTGTGCTGTCTTCTTCCAGTCAATTCCACCAATATACATTCTTCTACAGCTATTTTGGTCAACCCAGAAAGGCCACTCCTCAGGCAATATCATGTCTGCACTTGCGCATTGACACTTAGACCTCTCACGTGCATTGAAGTTTTTGAAACATCTGCAATGGCTAATATCAAATAAGGTATCAAAGCTGGTTGGAAGTCCTTTTGCTCACTGGATATTTCCTAAGCTTCTGTGCCTTTGCTATCAAGCATTTCACACGAGCGACAACACTGGTGTAATCAATAGTTGAGATGGAAGCTTTCTTGGAAATTGCTGCTACTTCAGGTGTAACAGTTTCTGCATAGGCTTGGGTGCTCAAGGATGGATTTGTGGATTTTTGTTCCAAACATGCCCTTATGACATCACAGCTAGTGGGCAACTGATTTACCGGAAGACTGCGCGATGAGCCAAAAACAGAGTCTTTCATGCTTTCTCGTGTGCTGCAACTGGCCGCGATTCCAGTAAAATACGCAAACATACAAAATTCAAAACTAAACCAGTACCAGTTCGTGTAGTTGATAACAGAAATGCAAAACAATGGGTTGTCATTTATTGAGTTGCCAGTCACCAGTAATCACTGAATGCTTGGAGAGTCAGTGCCGTAAAAACTAAATTGAAAGTTGCTGCAGTACCTGACTCATTTAAAAAAATACAGTTAGTTTATGTGAAAACATACTAAAGGTCATCAAAATAACCATGTTTTGTCGAATTTTTAATTTTTGACCTGCCCTACTTCACACCCATCGTAGTGGTGGAGGGATGCAAGCAGACAGTTCAGAGGAGCAATGGTCATTCAGGTAGCGATAAAAAGAGATAAAGATGCAACAGCATGGCAGAGACAGAGGTTAAAGGGAGCCAGTAAGAGGAGGAGAATAATGAATCAAAAAGCCTTTGACTCCACCTTGTTGAGCAGAGTTGTATGTGGGGAGCCTCTCCACACATGAGAGTTGTACTCTACATGGGTAAATAAAACCCAAGGATAAAATCAACAACTGTGCAGGGGTAAAGAAAGCACAGAGTCTGCTTAGCTCGCCAAATCTCATAGAAGCAGATTTACAAGAGAGGTAATATGATTTTTCCAAGATCAGTCCCGAGAGAATGAAACCCAAAGTTTGTTTAAAGATGATGCCAGATTAGTTGGATATTGTTGTAAGTTAGAGGATACTCTTGCAGAAGGTTCTGACATGTTGAAAGATGTAATAATGGAGTTTTTGAAGTGTTAAAAACAACAAGATTACTTTCACCCCAGTCAGAGATATGAGTCAAGTCAGACATTAGGTTTGCCATAGCCTCATCCCTTGTTTGTTGAAGTAACTGTTGAGATGGATGCTGCTGGAAGTGAGTGGAAAGGTGAAGGGTGGAGTCATCTGCAAATGAGTGGATAGGGTTAAATGTTCTGTACAGCTTAGAAGGTCATTGATGACGAAGAGGAAGAGAGTTGGTGATAGGACAGAGCCCTGAGGAACTCCACTATTGATTGCTCTAGGAGAACGGTGGCCATCTACAACAGCAGCTATAGAATGACCAGAAAGGAAGCTAGAGGTGAAGGCACAGATAGAAGGATAGAGGCCATAAGATCAGTTTGGAGATTAAAGATTTATGCCGAACTTGATCAAAAGCCTTTGAGATGTCAAGTGCAGTGGTAAAGTTTTCACCAAAGTCCCGAAAGGAGGATGACCAGGAGTCCGAAAGTAGGTGAGAAGATCACCAGTGGAGCATCCCTGGTTGAACTCATACTGAAGACTGGAAAAGAGGTTATGATAGGAAAGGTGCTGAAAATTTTTTTTATTAGAATAGATTTAAAAAATTTTTGAAATACAGGATGTTAAACAATTGGGCGATAGTTGAAGGACTCGGAATGGTCACCTTTCTTTGGGATAGGCTGGATGAGAGCAAACTTCTGGCAAAAAGGAAAGGTACAAGTTTACAGACAAAGGCAAAAGAGTTTACCTAGGCTGGGTGTAAGTACAGTAGCAGAGTTCTTGAGGATAGCAGAGTGACCTCATCAGGCCCAGATGCCTTGTTAATGTTGAGTCCAGTGATGGCTGAAAATACATCAGTTGAAGAAATTTTAATGTCAGCCTTGAGGAACTCAGAAGGGGGAAGTGATGGAGGAACAGCACTGGAATCATCTAAGGTGGAACTGGAGGAGAAAGTCTGAGCAAAGAGTTTTTCTTTACCAGCAGAAAAAACAGCTACAGAGCCATCAGAGTGGAAGAGAAGAGGGAAGGATGATGAGATAAAGTTGTTAGGTTTTTGGCTAGGTGCCAGAAGGTGCAGGAGGAATTTCAGTAGGAGAGTTCAGAGTACTGTATTTAGTACAAATGGAATAATTTTTAGTAGAGCGAAGAACAGATGTATCACGATTCTGGACAGAAACATAAAAGAGATGAGATTCAGGGGTGAGTTGGCTCCTGAACCTTTCGTAGGTCCTCTCTATGTGGGCAGCATTAGAACAAGCGTGATTAAACAATTTTTTTTTTTCCCGCTAGTCACATGATAAAAAAAATTTATGTATGCTTCCATGCCTAAGAGAATTACCTCCATAGTGCGCAAGGCACACTCAGATGGCTCTTGGTTATGGAAGCAGCAATCATGTCAGGGAAAATTTAAAAAGTACTGCCTGAGGGTCTCCCAAGCAGCACCTGAAATGTGCCACAGCTATCGCGTCTTGGGAGGGTCCACAGGCCATATTGGAGCAATAGGACAGGTTAAAGTGATAATATTGTGATCGGAGGAGCCAGACGAGGAGAAAAGATAAATCTTTTCTTTAGCAAGTGGCATGTCCTGTGTTGGCGGCCACCACCCCTTTACACCGAGTTATCCTGCAACATTTTGGTGTAAGGAGGGGGGGGAAGTTCAGTTTATCACCACGTCCAAGCTAATTACTCTGTGTCAATTTTTTTTACATCGGTGATCAGGTAAACCCAAAAGATTGTGCTGATATTTAAAAAAATGAAATAAAATAATGTAATTTTTTGTTTTTTCCATAAGTTTTGTTAAAATGTACATACATAAATAACTAATAAATATTTATGCTTGAAAATAGTAGCATGCACAGTTTATATGTGTATTTCTTTACTTTGTGAATTATATTGATTTCTTACAGTTAATAATAGGTTTTTGTGGGTGAGAAGGTGACCTATGTACAGGTGTACTCCAAGGCAGACGCAACCAGGCAAGGCAAAGCCATACACGATAAAAAAAAAAAATCCCCACTCTCACTCTCCTCTAGCTCATTCGATGGATCGTCGTCACTTTCCTCAGACATCCACTCATTATCAGATTCTTCAAAATCACTAAATGGAGGGTAAAATCCTCCTCCTCATCACTGTCACTTGACATGTTTCCATGTACTGGGTCTGGTGAGGTTTTGAGCGCTGAGTTCACACTTCTTTCAAGGCCACAGGCACTCTAATTTACTTGAAAAACAGTCACAGGGGAGCTGGTGGTGGTGGTAGGGTGGTTGATAATCTCATTGGTGCTCTAGAAATTACGTCATATATGCAGTCAACAGTTGGTCAAAACTAGCGAGGTTTCATGACATTTATGACACAGTGTTACCATTGGTAGAGAACAAAGAGTGTTGCCAAATAGATCAGCTTTTTTTGCAGCCATACTGAGGCAGCAAAGTCATGAAGGCGACCGTGGTGCTCGGAAGTACATGTGTACAGTACTTCCAAAATTTCCTCGGTACCTCAGTGGCTTTAAGAATGGAAGTACGCATGGATTGCCAAATGCACATCGGTAAAGTAAAGATTAACAGCGTAAACAGAAGGATTGGTTATAAGAAAGAGTTCAAGTATGTTGGAACTCTCTCCAAGGCAGTCAGGGATAGGGGTGGGGTGCTATACAAGCTACACTAGGCTATTAAGGATAGCAAAGATGTAGGCTTGTTCATCTGGTGGATCAGTGGAAGGGGAGGAGAGCCAAAGGTGGTGGTGAACATTGAAATCACCTAGAATGGAGATTTCAGAGAAAGGAGTAATTGATGGGGTGTGTTCCATCTGAGAAGCAAGATGGTCGAAGAATTTTTCAGTCAGCAGAATTAGGGGAAAAGAAAACAGCACATATTTAGAGAATGACAGGATAGCTGAAGCCAGAGAGTAAGAGAATTCAGAAGATTCTAGTTTAGGAACATGAGCAAGATATGTTGTGTACATTCAGTACACACAACAGCCACCTTTGGGTTTGAAATGAGTACAGTATAGAGAGTAGGAGGATACAGAGAAGGGTTTGCCATCAGTTGCCTTAAACAGTTTTGTCTTTGTGAGGAAGAGAGGAGGAGGTGGTGTTAACAAACAGTTGGAAGAAAGGCTGCAAACGTTGCAGAAATGAAGAAGAAATGAGTCAGACAGTGGTTCCGCGCATCTCACTTGGTCGTCCCCCCACCCTGGGGACTTACATGCACCTGTCATCCAGTTATCCTAAATTACATCGCTTTCCAATCCCAGTCTAATTAACCTGTTATTGCTGTGGCCTGAGGCTCATCTGAACATGAACCCAGTGAATTTCAGGCCGAAGTTGCCCTTCTCCTGCAGTCCATATCATCATTTTGGGGGTACGGAGGGATTTGGGGGATTTGTAGACCCTTCAGCACCATCTCATGAAGGCATCCTTTTCCATTACCACTGTATTTAAGCTTTATAAAATACTGTACTCCTCATACTATAACTTTCTAACTTTTATGGCATGTGATACATACTATGTACAAGCTTCTTCTTGCAGGTGGATTTGTAACCCGCACGGTGCATGGGATGGTATACAACCCTTTGAGAAATCAGTGGTTCTGGCAGTCTAACACAGCCATCAACTATGCTGTCCATGCCATCAAGGAGATATAGCACTAAAGTTTGATAAATACAGGGGATCTCACCTGCATAAAAGAAAATAGTTTAGCATTTAGCATTAGTCATGATGAATTATAAAATCTGTTAATCATACAAAATTTGTTCAAGCAAATAAAGCTCTTGGACACTTCACTATGAGGGGCAGTATTAGGTGGGGGGTGTCCATCATCCACTCACTTGATGTAGTGCTGCCTTCTTCCTCATTCATATCAATCATTTTTTTCTGTGTCTGTTCTCTTTTCTTATTTTTGCTTCCTGTAAATCAGGAAACCATTTTCAATGCTGGGTTGTAACCATATAGCCATATAATGGGCTGACATGTAACCTTCTATGGTGCCCCTGTTAAGTGGGTGGAGATGCAAATGTGTCCTGTACCCAGGAACCAAACTTCCACACTCATCTCCATGCTTTGCTGTGGTGAATCATTATCAGTTGCATGGGAACACAAATTCACCGCAGGGGAAATCCCTGCAAGGGCGGTTGATTGCCTGCAGTTGATGGGGCGACTCGATCAGATACACTGGGGTAGCACAACAACAGCAGCAGCAGCAGCAGCAATTATGAGGGGTTTTATCCAATCATAAGCAAAATGTTTGGCAGCAGATAAAACAGACGAAAAAAAAATCATGGTACTGAAGGGGATGTGTAGAATTATGATCTGTTAGTACTGTACTTGTGAGATTTGAAGTTAGGCTGTATAAAAAATTCTAGTTCTTTTTCTTAATCCTGATATTATTGCATGGCCATTATTTATAACATACTGTACGTCAGCTTAAAATAAAATGCAGAGTTAATGGCTGTTATGTGTTAACCTTTCAGTAAATAGTGAATATCTTGTAGTCTGCTATATTAAAATTTTATATCTGTTTGTGTATCTATCTACCTATCTATCAGTCTATCTATCTACCTATCTATCTATCTGCCTATCTACTTATCTGTCTATCTAAATACAGTATACTGTACATATGCAGGTGGTCCCAGTTTTATGAATGGTTTACATATGAATTCTTGACTTTGATGTTGTACTTGCAGTACAGTATTCAATAAATTACATGAGATATTCAACACTATTATAAAATGGGTTTTGTGTTAATGATTTTGCCCAGCTGTAGGCTGATGTAAGTGTTCTAAGCATGTTTAATGGTTTGGTAGGCTTGTCTAGGCTCTGATATTCATTCAGTTAGATGTATTAAATGCTTTTTTTACTAATGAAACATTCCACTTGCGAACAGTTTTCCAGAACGTTACCTGATTGTAAGTTTGTGACCACCTATATATATATACGAGTATATACAGTATATATACAGTATATACGAGTATATATATATAGATATA